>CAEFZY010048105.1:0-18042 GCA_903066815.1 Brachyrhaphis roseni | reverse complement strand
ACCTGCTGCCGCGATCGACTCAAAACCTTCCCGCGATCGACCGGTAGATCGCGATCGACCTTATGAGCACCCCTGCTTTAAAGCATATTTGTGTTAGAAAGACCCAATCAAAGTCCAGACATAAATGCAGTAGAGAATCTGTGGGAAGATTTATAATTGCACATTCACTGTTGTTCTCCATCCAGTCTGACTGAGCTTGTGCAATTTTGCAAAGAAGAATGAGGAAAGCTTTTAGGTTTTACATGCACAAAGCTGGTAGGAAAATACTCCAAAAAGGCTTGCAGTCGTTAGTACAGCAAGGGCATGATAGGTTTTAGTGCTGAATAGAAAAGCATGCCACACTTTATAGATTTTCCCTTTCATTCACAATTATCCACTATTTTGTGGTGGTCTATTAAAATAGATACCAATATAATCCTTTGACCTTAGTGGTTACAAAATCTGAAACAGAGGAGCGATTACTTTTGAACGGAACTATATTTGATTAAAAGCAAGAACAAAGAAAAACATGTACCCTGATATCACTGCCTGGAAGTGTAGCAATACCATCCTTCCAGTCCAGAGCTCCCATCATGTCAAACTCAGCTCCCTGGGAGGGTCCATCACTGGGTGGAGTGTCAGTCATTCCCACTCCTCTGATATGACCTACCTGAAAAGCCATAATATCCACAGAAGAGCAAACACTTGAATCCTATAACTATGAATAGTCTGTACATTTATTTAAACTATCGATGTTTTTATTATTATTATTATTTGCAGTGAGGCGGTCGGTGTTATGTTTTTGTCTTCTCAAATACTAAAACGCAGATTCAACCTGCGCTTGTAAACAGTGATACCCAACATCACCACTAGATGGCGAGTGTGTGCAGGCTTGCAATGGTACACCATGCACTTCTGTTTCAGACAAAACACTCAATAATAATATTGTTTTGCCGGCCAACTAACGGGCAAATACACAAACAAACGACCTCATTAGGATAAACATTTGTTAAGACCATTGACAAACAAGGGAAAATACGACTCAAGTTTGAGTTAATCACAAAAGTTCGTCTTTTCCTTGTTTTAACGGTATCTCTTAAAAACCAGAGTTTGTCTGGTTGCAAGCAAGCGAAATGGCAATTTGTTCATCGATTTCACAAAGAACACTATTTTCTGCACTGACTGTCCAAACTTAAAAGCGTTTAAGAACGTATGTTATTACGATTAAACGTTTTAGTCCTGACGCATGTTCAACACTGAATTAATGTCATATTTTCTGTTTGCAACGCCATCATAACCATGTGCAAAGTAAACAACAGTGAGGGTTAATGTGTCCTGCTTGAGTTTAACGTTGCAATTGATGCCTCAGTTTTATACTAGCTATAAATAAAGTGTATGTAAGAGCGCCCATGATTAGCATTCGCCCTATACAAAATGGCGGAGCATAGGAAGAGGCCACCAACATGTTTAAACTATGTTAATTACTCAAGTTGCCCATTTAAACTAATCATGCGAGGTCCCTTCGCGTCAAACAAAAGCAGAGGCAGGCTATGTAATTTCCTGACCGAGTGTTTTCATTGAGTCTGCCCGTTTTTCTTCACTTTCTCCTTGTCACGGAATGTCAGCCCAGGTTGCTACGGTAGCTAGCTGAAGCTAACCGTCAGCTAGCGCCGGTGTTGTGCCGTGGAAAGCACCCCTGCCGTCAAAACAGACCCCAGTTTTAAGACGCATATTTGCACCAATAAATCAGGTGGAAGTGACTGGGAAATGTTTTCTCACCTTGCCACCACTATATTTATCTGATTGCATTTGTGAAAATAAATGCCCTAAAATACGGTTCTAAACAGTGGATGCGTTTGACGGCTGGGGCGCTTTTTTCGGCACAACACCGCTCCGTAGAAATGAACGGACGACTGCTAAACAGCTAGCCGTAGCATTGTGACTGGATGCAGCCAGATAAGGACAATCTGTAATAAATAAGTTTCCCGGTTAATAACTATCTAAAAATGCCGATATTTCAAGGAATGTCACAAAAGCATAAACAATAAAACTACGCTGCTGTTATGAGATTTGACAATGTTGCCTGATTAATTTCTTCAATAGAAACTTAAAAAAACGATTTATTCACGCCGTTTTAAATCAAAGTGGAAATAACGCGAACAAACATCAACTAGTCAATCTTAGATCGGGTTTTAAATTTTTTGCTCACGTTAACAGAGATAAAAAAGGAATTAACGGTCGTATTGTTTAGAAAAATTGTGGAACTCACCTCGTTTCTGTTTTAACTCTTATTTAGAGCTGGATAAGACCGATGCGCATGCGCGCAAGATGCGGCTGCCTGACAAGTTTGGGTCTCGGGAAAAGTTCAGCTCGCTATCGGTAGGCCTGCGTTTGCTCGCAGCACGCCCAAAAACTCGGTTCGGGACTGATTTAAAGGATACTAGAAGCCTTAGTGGGGCTCGAACTTCCCCGTTGCCCTCGAACGGGCGTTTAAAGTATACCCCTCTCTCCTGCTTCCCCCACTGTCAGAAGTAGGAGTGTGTGTATCAATGGAGCGCAGACAGGGACTGCAGCGGCTCCATTATAACCGTTGGGAGAGCGTTTGGTTCCTGAGTGGTGAAAACGTCCGTTTGCATCTGTGTTTTCAACACTCCACCTCCGTTAAACGGCATATTTATATGAGTCTGGTCCCCGGCATACGGAAACACGTATCACACCAGCGTGCTAACACACATCAGTCTGACGTGAAGTGATATTCCTTGCTTTAACAGACTGAATACGTTGTAACACAGGGATCCAGACTGGGTTTAGCCGAACAGTGTTGCTGGCAGCAGTTTGCGTCGCAACAACAAAACGAAGCCATGGTGTAAAAAAAAAAAAAAAAAAAAAAAAAAACGAGTTTAACCACGCAAATTGTACGAATTAATGCGCAATACGTTTTGTGGTTGTAATATGTTTTTATTTGTGGTTTAATGCACCGCGTGTCGTCTTGCCCAATTCACCATGCCATACCGACGTTACGTTCCTCCCTGCTTCCCCGTTTCATAACCACGTTCTGAAACCATTGCATGCCCATTTATTTATTTATTTATTTATTTTTACCTCTTTGTCATTCCGCACCTTTGCGGTGTTAGAATGTGCACCTATTTCCTCCCGCAAGACATTAAGCAATAAAATATAATTTACTGATTGCCAGCTGGACTCCGGTAAATATTTAACAATATCTTCCAACAGGAGATCCCCCAGAGTTGAGCAGTTTTAAGGCTGGGGTGTCAATCTCAGTTAGCAGGCCCTAATTTAGATCAACAAAAATAAATTGTTATATAATCTCATACAAAATTATCAGTAAATCCGATTTAATATTTTATTTTTTATGACTCGTGTATTTCTTGAAAATAAACAAACTTCGCCAACTTCAAAGTGGATGCTTTACTGACTAAAAGAAATATACGAATAGGACAGTGTAACATGTCAACAAGTGGGTGCAAACTGAGGAGGAAGTGAATTCACCTGGAGGAAGGTTCAGCAAACGGGTTTTAATCAAAAACGTCGGGTACGAAACGACCAAAAAACCCCACTAAAATTACGAAGTGGCGTTAACAAAGATGGCGGCAGGGGAATAATGGACAGCAGTAGAAATGTTCTCTCCCACCACCTCCACCCATGGTCGGACAGTATTATGTCATACATATTTTAAGTTTGGATTCTGCATTTATTTATTTATTTAATGATCTATTCATCTGCTTAGCTTGCTTTCAATGCAGGGAAACATCTGGCCTCAAAACTGCTTCTTTACCCGAAGACGTGGTGTACGAAATGACCACAAATTGCAAAGTTCCGAAATGGCGATGAAATGAGTTCATCTTCTTGGACGTAAAAGCGGCGGCGGACGCTGCTCCGTGTTTTGCGATCGTTTGGTCGCCAGATGGCGCAAGTGACCAATCTTCCTTGGGATTAGCGGCAGCTTGCAGCTTGCAGCTTGCGTCACCTTTGCGTTATACCATCAAGTGGCTTCAAAGCTGCAAACCATGAAATGGCATTCAAAGGCAAAGCGGTCGATTCAAAGGTAAGCGGTGATAGATTGTGATGCGCTGCTGTTTACACTAAAGCGATCCGCTGAAGCGTCTCTATGGCGAATGACGTGTTGCAAAGCCAGCTAATCATGGTGTGGACACCACACGCTTTACCGTGTCACGTTCAGATTTTCTCATGCATGACTCAGCAGCTGGTCAGAAAGCTCTCCGTAACATTTTAACACTGTGCATGTTCAGCTTCAGGTTGCCTTCAGGTTTTGTTGACTGGTGGCGCATCCTGTCTTTCTGTCTCCGTCACCCCACAGACCGTGCTGCTCAATCTGCTGCTGTGCCTGCTCATATTTTACTCCCTTTTCTACATGATCGGGAGTGTGTGCTTCGGCGCTTTCAGGTGAGTAGAAATCTCCCACGCATGCGCACAAGCACAAGCGCAGGAAGGACAAATGCCCAGCAACGCGGTTACTAACAAGCAGAGCGACCCTGATCTTGCAGGGGGACGTTTTTCACACGCATATAGCGGCGAGATAATTAAATATTGGCTATTTTCAAATCAAATCAATGCTCAGTTTTTTTTAAAGGCGTATCCTATATCTTGCTAAAAGTGGTTCAGTTAAAATTACATAAATTAAACCGTGTCGGAAGTCTTTTGATGCCTTGCTTGACTCATAAATGTTGTGTTTTATGTTTCATTTAATCTTACATGAAATGAAACATGTAAGATGTTTCATTTCTTGACAATTACCTGATTGTCAAGAATCGTACAATGTCTTCTGCTAAAATAATCTTTTATTCCAGGTTTTGGATAATCTCACACTGAAAATGTGAAGGGAAAACGTCGATTTGCAAACAGTTTTCAACGTGGGGGATTAAATATATCCCTAAGACATAACTGTTTATAACAAAAATAACCATATGGAAACATTATCAGTAGCTCTGTGGTTAATACTTTCTAGCATACATTTTTGATACAGGACATCATTTAGCCTCATTGTGTTTCACTAGGTTGAAACATAGAGAGTTTCTTTAACTATTCCTTTGTTCATTTGACAGTGTTTCAGATCCCTGATCCAGTTAAAAGAGACAAATACAACACATTTTTAGTTTTCTGGTCAAGTCCACCTGACTTTTATTTAAATCTTGTATTTTTCAAAATATTCACAATACAATGAAATCTAAGAATTTTTCCAGGGTGTTTGGAACATGAGGTATTTAATCAGCATTTTTTTTTCTCAAATCAGACTGACCTGGAGTTTTTGCTCCAGGCTTATTGACAAAAACTAACAGTCCCAGTTAAAGCAAACTCCACATGTTTATGTTTCTGATGGTAAGACAGAAAAGAACATCTTTAGGCACCACTCACAAACAGATAGCTGGAATGTAAACAGTATTTCCATTTAAAGCAAAAGGAATGTTAACTTTAAAAGACTTTAATGATATCCACTTCAAAAGAAAACAGGGAAGTCTGAGTAATAAGAAATTATTGCACAATTCTACTGAGCTCCATTTGCTTTCTAGGTTTAGATAATAATAAAAACGTGAGTCTTTCACTCTAACAACTGATGTTTTCTTATGTAGGTTGGATCAGTTTGACGGGCTGATTCCATTCGATTTTAAAACTGAACCTGCTGAGTCTAACTCCAAATACCTGGGTGAGCATATCACATACAAACAGTGTGATCAGCAGCACTGATCGTCAGCTTTCTACCGGTAATATATTTAATCACTTTACTTGTGTCCTTCAGTCAACCTCCTCTCCTTGGAGCTGACCTACTTTTGTAGTGGCATACTGTTTGCTGCAGTGGTGAAGAGGCGGGTTTGGGACTACGCCCTCACTGTCACTCTTCTTCATGTCATGATCACCAGCCTGGGTGAGCAGAACAGCACATCTATATTTGTGCACAGCAAAATGACCAAATCTGCAGTGTAACGGCATGTTTTGCCTCTACGTTGCAGTGATGTTGGAGTTTCCTACAGTTTGGCAGTGGTGGCTGGCTTTAGGTAAGCAAACATCAATGGCAATCCGCCTTTTTGTCGTCAATAATGAGTTTATTCATTATTCATTCTCAGTGTTGCTTTTTTCCACAGTTAGCGGCTTGTTTTTGATGATTTGCAATGGTCAGCTGATTGCTTACTTCACATGTCAGAGTGAGCAGAGCTACGCCACCTTCAGCTACTACTGACAAGCTGGAAAGGCAAAAAATTAGGATAACATCATCTCCTTTAAATTATTCTGTTAAAAAGGTTAAACTTGTGTTTATATACATTCACTACACACAGAGTGATCTACTTCAAGCTTTTATTACTGTTAATTTTGATGATTATGTTTTACAGTTAATAAAAGCCCCAAATTCTGTCTCTTAGAAAATTCAAATATTACATAAAACCAATGAAAATGATTGTTAAAATGTAAAAGACTGCTAGCAGACCCTCCAGTTTGGAAGTCAACAAAGATCATTGCTAGAGAAGCTGACTCCTGACAGACTGCTGTATCCAAGCATATCAATGGAAAGTTTAGTGGAAAGAAAATAGTAATAGTAGAAAAAGGTGCATAGGAAAAGGGGTGATTACAGTGAAGTCAAGTGTTTAGTGGGAGATTTACAAGACTTGGACAGTAGCTGAATTCAGAGCTTCATGAACTTCCACAGACAGAATATGGGCTACAACTGTCCTGTTCTCATGTTAAGTCACCCCCAAACCAGAAACAACAGAAACCTCCGAAGAGAAAACGCACTGGTCCAAGCATGGTCTGGTTATTGTTATTAAAGCTGCAGTTGGGAGCTTTTATTTAAAAAATGTTTTTGTTTTTTTTTACATATTTGTTGAAACTGTCACCATGTTGTGACTGTATAATATGAGACTGATAATCTGTGAAAAGATCAGGTTCCTCTGCCTCCTCCCAGTGGTCCTACTGCTACCTGCAGAAATTCTCAGCTCTGTCAGAAACAACCAATCAGAGCTAAGAGGAGGGGCTTAGCACTTTCAGTCATGCTTGTGTATGCGCTGCTCACACTTTCCTCCACTGATGTGAATGCTCGGGCTAGTTAGCTTAGCCACAGATGATGGATAAACAGTTTCCTGAAACAGTAAGTTGTTTTTCCGCCATTAGCACATTGAGCAGTGAGTATATAAGGGTGATTGACATCGCTAAAACCCTCCTTTGGGCTCTGATTGGTTGTTTTTTACTGAGCTGTGACTTTCAGATAGCAGTAGGACCACTGGGAGGAGGCGAAGGAGCTTGATTGACAATCTGAAATTCACACCTCAGTCAAAAACAACCAATAAGAGCCCAGAGGAGGGTCTTAGCAATGTCAATCATCCTTATGTACACACTGCTCAATGTGCTAATGGCGGAGAAACAACTTACTGTTTCAGAAAACTGTTTATCCGTCATCTGTGTTTATCTATCATCTGTGGCTAAGCTAACTAGCCCAAGCATTCACGTCAGTGGAGGAACGTGTGAGCAGCGCATTCACAAGCATGAGTGAAAGTGCTAAGCCCCTCCTCTTAGCTCTGATTGGTTGTTTTTGTTTGGAGCAGAGCATTTTGCAGATGGCAGTAAGACCACAGTGAGAAGGCAGAGGAGCTAAATGTTTTTCACAGATTATCTGTCTCATATTATGCTGCCACAACATAGAGACAGTTTTAACAAATATGTGAAGAAAAAATTAAAGAAAAAAAAAGTTACCAACTGCATCTTTAAGGTTTACCAAGGCTTTAAACAGTTTCAAAACCGCTAAATCTTTCCGTCATACTATTCTCATTGTTTATGGTTCTTTCGGTGAGAAGCCAGAGAAAGTAGTGGAGTGATGGGACTTCTCTCTGGCTTTAGGGATCACAGAAGAACAGAGTGCTCCCCTCCCCTACATGTTGCCCCACACTACCAGTTAGCAGCCTAAAAATGGCTGATTTGTTTTCCTTCCCTGACAAGAAATACAAATCTGTCTATTTGGAAATGTTTCTGCTGTGATAAACACAGACAATCATGGTGGGGGTTCCTTTAGCTTGATTTATTTCATGGAGGCGACTAGTCTCTGCTTTTGTGTTAATAGTTTCCTTTCTGTCACTCTTCTCCATTTTCTGGATTTCATGTCTCATATTTGTCTTTTGACAGTGAGCCGTTGATTCTCTGTGACAGTCATGCCTAAGTCCAGCCCTCGAGATCTACCGTCCTAAAACGTTTAGATTCCTCTCTTCTCCAGCACACATGAATCAAACGCATCATTATCCAGGCACCTGTAGAACTAAAAGATACAGATGGCAGTAAGACCATCTGTATGGTCTTACTGCCATACAGTAAGACCATACTGTATGGCAGTATGGTCTTACTGTATGGACCATCTGTATGGTCTTACAGATGGTCCATCTGTAAGACCATACAGATGGTCTTACTGCCATTCATCACACCATTTGATTCAGGTGTGATGAAAAGAAGAGATCTACAAGTTATGCACTTTTCCAAAAAATAAATTATTTCTGGAGCTGCTAAAATATTCTTATAATTTTAATAATGTTGACTGTATAATTTAAGAAAAAGATGTTACCATAACAGTCCGTGTTTCTTGCAACCAAGCTAACTCTCCTCCTTGTAGGGAGGGAAAGCCTTTCTGATGCAGCTAACTAGCAATGTGAAGAAACATGTAGGGGAGGGGAGCACTGTGTTGTTTCCTTATAACCAGAGAACCGTCCAGTCACTGCAGCGGTTTCTCTTGCATCTCAATAAAAGGACTTAAACACGGAAAAAAGTTTGACTGAAAATCTTCGCAGTTCTGACACTGTAACTGTAAAAAACCTTTGGAACACCTTGACACCGGTAACTGGGCCATGTCTAGTCCGGTATCGTTCCCTTAGCCCAGCTAACGGATTTTTCTGACATTGTTTCTGGTTTAGGAGTAGCTTAACACAAAGACTGATAGTTGTATCTCATGTCCTACTTCTTGAAGCATTGACTCCAGCCACAGTCCACACCATGAATCTCCCCCAAACTCTTGAACAAGCTGTTCTTCATACTTTTTTCTTCAGCTAAACTTTCCATTTATATACCTTGATACAGCACTGTGAGAGTAGTCGGCTTCCTTAGCAACAATCTTTTGTGGAGGCTGTCAGACTGTCAGCTCAGCAGTCTTCTTCATGATCGACTGTGAGTGCCCAAATCCAGTCGTTAAGGGTTACCATCCTGCAACTTTCAGACGCATCCCTTCTCCAACACACCTGAATCGTCTCTGCAGAGCTGACTGACTGCTGATGAGGGAATTCAGCTTTTTGATTCAGGTGTGATGAAGCAGGGATGCATGTAAAAGCTGCAGGATTGTAACCCTTAACGACTGGACTGGGGATCCCTTGATGTGGAGCATGACATTACATTTCTGTACTGAAAATTATTGGTCTTATGTATTTTCCTGGGAAACAGAATTTGGGGTTTTAAATATCTGTAAGCCATAAACATCAAAATTAACAGATTAAATATTTAAAATAGATCACTCTGTGATAAATTTGTTATATTTTCTGATTTAGTTCAACTTTTTGATATTCATAAACCGCTTTTGTTTTGTTTGTCACAACACAAAGGGCAGTGTGTAATTTTTGCTAAGAATGGCATTCATCTGTGTTTGCTATATACAGAGAAGTTTTCCTGTTACGTTTACAATGTGCTCTGCTTCTGTCTTTAAATATGTAATATTACAAAAGCCAGTAAGATAAGATGTAACTAGTGAATGTATTTGTAAGTGGGACCTGTGCAATAAAGGTTATAAACATTTTTATATAAACCAGCTCCTGGCTCTGCTATTTAGATACATTATATGAAGGACTTGCAATAGTGACCCGCCTCTCCTGTATAAATAACTCCTACTGAGAAATCAGTGAAAATCTAAAAATATATCACAGTTTACTCAAAAGCAACAAATGAAACATGCTGCAAATTGCCATATCAGGGTTTTCATATTCCATTCAAGTACAAAAAAATAGACATTACATAAAAAAAATAAATAACTTAATAAATATTTAAGCAATCCTGCTTCAGGAGGACTTGGTGGCGTTATGAGTCTGGCTCTGCTGCCACGTACTCGGCTGGGTTCATGAAGGAGAATCCAGAAAAGGTTGCGCTGGAAGCGGCTGCCTCCGCCCTGTCATTGACGGAGGCAGGGACAGGCTGCAGTGTGAACGCAGGAGCGATGTAGCACACATCACATGGACTGGTCTAGAAAACAACAAGACAGTCAGAACCAACCTGGAACTTGTTTAAATTATGTTTCTGACCATTTCCTGAATTACCCGTACCACTTTAGGGATGAACGGAGGCCGGACTTTTCTGGCTACGAGGTCATCCCAGTTGATAGAAGCGAAGAATTGATGCTCCTTCAGCTCCTCCTGAGAAAACAGCAGGAATGAAATCCTGTGGTCATGAGCCTCTTCATTCATTCATGATGCTCTCTGTTCCGTACGCACTTACAATATCAAGTCTCTGGCCCAAGCGCTTGGAGATGTTTCTCTCTAACAACCCCTTCAACAGAGAGTGGGCGCCTTCAGACAAGCCGCTGGGCAGCCGCAGAGGAGAGTAGACGATATTTTCCAACATCTCCAGTCTGCTGCAGCTGTAAAATGGAGGCTGGGAAGCAGAACAGGCGATACAGTAAGTTAAAGATGTAGAAAACAGTAAGACGAAGTTTAATCCAGTGAGACTCACCAGTCCAGAGAGCATCTCAAACAGCACCGCTCCCAGTCCCCACCAGTCCACAGCCGGGCTGTATGGCTGGCCCAGCAGAACCTCTGGAGCCAGGTACTCTGGGGTCCCACAGAAGGTGTGTGTAATCCCACCTACAGCCACGCCTTCCTTACAAAGACCAAAGTCTGTCAGCATCACATGGCCTTCGCTGTCCAGCAGGATGTTTTCTGGCTTCAGGTCTCTGCACAGAAACACATGGAGCAGAAAAAAGTGTTCAGTAGGCCTGTCGCAATAAATCAGCTCATCGCTTGATAAAATAAAACAAGTGCAATAATTTACATTTGCATGATTTATTGTTTTTGTCTTTTCTCTTTTTCTACCAAAAACTGGATGACAAAAGTTCTCAGTCCGGCTCTTTTTTTCAAAGGACAGTTTTGTTTACAGAAACTTCATAATTCATTTTATTTGTTATTTTGTTTATTTCTGATATTTAAAATTTCTTTCAGTTCCAGTGTTAAATGTTCAATAGAAACTTTGAGTTTTCAGAATGTGTTCTTCAATTATTATGCCGTTTTTAATATATTACTTGAAAATGGTCTAAAAACAACAATATTATTATTTATTGCAATAACTTCAGGGACAATTTATCATCTAGCAAAATGTGTTAATGTGACAGGCCTGTTGTTTAGTAAATAAAATATCTCTAAGTCAATCGTCTTCATTGTAGGCCCTAGATTTCTCATAACACCTTCAATTACCTCTAGATAACATTAATTAGTTTCATAATTTGAATTTTTGTTCATTCTATGATGCTTTCACTTACATATTTTTCCTCATTTTTGAGAAACACTTTGGTGGCATTCATTTGATTCATGTTCTCTAGTTCTAATTGAGAAATTGAGGCAATTTTACACTTTGACAAAACTTTAAAGCTCCTTATGTAGGGCAGTAAAAACCCTTTCAGAGAAAGTAAGGTAGACCATCTTGTCTCTGAAAAATGCTCTTCTGACTAAACCAGTTAGTTTTCATTGGGATATAAAAATGTGTCTCTTATTTATGACAAGCTCATTTGCTGTGAACAAAACAACATAATTAATGTTTGACTTGAAATCCGGGATTTCAGTTTTCCTCATATTATGTTTAATACATGAAGGAAACCTGTGGGTGTAAAAGCATCACATGCAAAAAGAAAAAAAACACCAACCATAGAGAATAAAGTTGTATTTTAACTTACATAAATGTTTCAGCTAATAATTAGTTATGTTGCATAATTTATAGAAGTTTACTATTTTTCTCTATAAGCTCTTTAATGAACTTTAGCCAAACTTGCAGAACCGCTGACAGAGTTAACTAAAGCCATGTTTCATCTGTGCACCTGTAAACGATGCTCAGAGAGTGGAGATATCCCAGCGCATCGGCGATCTCTGCAGCGTAGAACGCAGCTCGGATTTCTGGAAACGAACCCTCTCTCTGCAGGTGGTAAAACAGCTGAAAGAAACACAGAAATGAAACTCTAGAGAGAATTTGTGAGACTCAATCAGACAAAGGATTTCTCTAACCCACATACCTCTCCTCCGTTTGCAAAGTCCAGGACAAAGTAGAGCGTCTTTGGCGTCTGGAAGGAGAAATGCAGCCCCACCAGGAATGGATGTTTCAGGCCCTTCAGCAGCACACTCCTTTCAACCATCACATGCCTTTGCTGCAGAGACACAACCCACAGACAGTTAGACAGAAAAACAAACACACAGATGGACAAACAGACACAACGAAACACAAAGAAGGACAGACCTCTTTCCTCTTTATGATCATCTGCTTGTCCAGGACTTTAACTGCGTAGTAACCTCGTTGTTGTCTGTGTCTTGCCAGCAACACCTGTTATATATTTAATTTTTTAATTGATCATTTCACAGCTTTTATAGATAAAAACTAATATATTAATGAAAAAATACCTTTCCAAAACTTCCTGTGCCAATAACTTTGAGGTAGTCAAAGTCTGAGGGTTTCACCCTGATGAAGACGATGACAGAAAACAGTGGTAAGTAGCAAGAAATGTATTAATGATTGTAAGACAAGTATGCAAATGGAGTGATGGTGCTAAATACATAATGTGGCCACATCATTAGTTAACCCTGGTTCTTTTATGTTTATTTGTTGTTGTTTTTTCTCAAAAAGCCCTCATAATTGCTAATGCCACAACCTGTGACGTGGGCTCACAAGGTTAGGAGCCAATTAGACCTTCACCGTGCTTCTCAATTGACTGCTATAAAAAAATGGGTTGCTCTGTAATGTGAAGCAAAAACCTTTTCTCGGGTTAAGAAAAACGCTGTGAGTGGGTGTGACTCACTGTGAGGCTTCCGTGTTCACCAGGCTCTGAAAAAATAAGACAGACATAGAGGGGAGGGATAGTCAGTCAGAAGGTGGGATTGGGTTTCACCCCCTGTCAACGCCGAGGCAGCGTCTCCTAAGATTCCTCCACCAGATCTGAACTCACCGAGGCAGCTTTCTCCTGCTTCTGTCTCCTCATCTTGCTCTGTCTCTGCAGCAGTTTCTGGGTGTCCAGGCTTCAATCGGGAGGTCAAGCACAGCTAAGAGTTAAAGGGCTGGACTAAAAGTTTTAAAAAAGAAAGTCTTATTTTCATTGCTAACTTACTGTTGGCAGGGCTTCTGGGTGGAAACAAGTTTGTGCAAGAAATCGCTGAAGCCAACTTTCTTCTCTTTCAGCACATCTGTAAGACAGATGGACAGACAGACAGGCAGAGAGGGGGTGGGTTAGTCCATTACATAAGAATGTGCTAGCTGGCTTTAGTCTGATGATGTCTGGCAACTTTTCAAAGTGAGGTCGTACTGAACATTAAACGAAATTGAATAGCTTTCTGGAGTAATCAAATGACATCAACAGGCAATTTTGTGTTAAATTATTTTAATATTAATTTAATAAGTGAAATTATTCAATATAAACCCATATGTCCTATTGAGGAATATTTTATTTAAGACATTTTCCAAATAATGTGCGATGTCTCATGTAATGACTTTCGTAAAATAATGTCAAATTTTGCTAAACGTGATTTTGACAACAACAACAAAAAAAATAAAATAAAAAATAAAGGCATTTTTTTTTTATTAAAAAAATGCCTTTATTTTTGACAACCCCTTCTTTGACAAAGAAGTCGTCTTCTTTGTCAAAAGACGATTTAGGGGGGAAAAAAACACTTTTAGCACAAAATTACTTATTTTAGGAAGGTGACGATATTTAGGCTAACAGTTAGCTATTTTTACTTTTCAATTAAGCTTAAAAATGACCACCAACCTGAGATACATGTAACAAGCCCCTTCATTTTGGCATAAGTCAGTGGTCGCTCCTGAGTCAGAGTCATCTGGAGGAAGTTTTATTTAAAAAAATAAAACTCCAAAGAGAACAGGTTCTGGTTCTGGTTTTAGATCGACCGTCCTTATCAAACTAGACCCTCGGGACTGAAACTTCAACCACTCTGCTGCTCAATTTAAGACCTGTGACGCACTACGCGATGCGTTCAAGTTCCCTCGGATAACTTATAAATACGCCATTCGAGGCTCAACATGAACGCCGCTTCTGACCAGTATATGGGGCATTCCTCTCTAAAGCTGTGTTACAGGTATTACCGGTGTCGATTAAATAAATTTTAATTAGGATACAATTACTTGTTCTCACCAAGTATTTAAGCTTGAAAGGGAAGGCCTTCATAGCTGTGTTTTACGACATATTCGTTGCAATTAAAGCATCCTGGCACTAGATTTCAGCACCCATGACTGAAGAAGCTTCAAAGCAGATCCATGACTGCATGGTACTTCATGTTAGCGGTTTAAAACAGGTGAGAAAGTAGCCTGACCCTGATATCTGTCTATGCCACACTTGGCGTTAAGGACTGCCTTTTAGCATTTGGGTCTCTTAGATTGCTGTCAAGGAATTTTGTCCCTCTCTTCTTTGCAGAAGTGTATGAACAATGTAATGTGTCTTCAGACACATTTTTAAGCATGAACAGCCTGTTTAAGGTCAGAGCATCTCATTTGGATTTGAATGTCAAAACTAAAAAAAAAATTCATTTCTTTAGTTGCTTTCTGAGAACTTTGAGCTTACTTCATGTCATCATGTAGGTTTTATTAAATCCATTTCTTTAATTTACTGGTCTGGCAGTAATCAGATCTGGGTGAAACAAGTGAAATTGAACTAAAAGACATGGCTAATGCTAGGTAAATTATACACAAATCACGTTTTTTTTTTTTCATTTTTGTTTTAAACCAAATTTTATTTGATGATCTTAAACATAAATGTATTAATTTTTAATCAAGAAAACACAAAAGCCAACTGACTATAGCTACCATACTACTCACAAGTAGTTATAGGAAGGAAGGACCCTGCATAATAGCAAACAGATAGGAGCATGTTTACTCAAATGAAGTGCTGTGATCACGTGTTGCCCTAATTTTACTGAAAAGTTCAGCTTTCCTGATTTGCTCCTCAGTTTCTGAATGCACCCACTGGTTTAGGGCTATTTTTGATTTTTGGAAACTGTACTACGTGTGTAAATTCCTGACAGTGCTCCAAACATGTGCTATTAAATGTCTTGTCTGTGACACGTCTGGGAAACTGGCAGGGCCTGTTTGGATCATTACTGACCCAGTTTTAGGACTGTGATACGGTCTGGTGACTGCTAACCAGAATGTGTTGATTGACACTGAGTGATTTGTCAAGACAGCGATGGTCTTCTATCTGATTGGACACATTTTTACTTGTATTCAGAGTGTGAATATACTTTTTTGCACTTTCACACAGAATAGAGTCATATTCAGTAAATTAGAATATGTGTTTTGAGAGGCTAACTGGGGTTTTTTTTTTAATAACCTTTAAGCAGACATTGAGTTCTGCTTTTCTGTATAAAAAAATCTTATTTCTTGTCTTTATAATGTGCAGGCATAAGAAGCATGAAGGGACACTGATCCTCTTTTTGAAGGGTTTCACTGCTGCAGGGTCACTTGGTTCCTGCATCCTAACAGATTTTAAAAACTTAGACTTTTGCACATGACTAAATAATGTCTCATCTATGCCCAATAGTTTGCATTTTCTTTGAGGGTTGATAAATAAATGTATTAAGGTTTTCCAGCTTTTTGTGTGTTGCTGTGTCCTGCACGTGAATGGAGAGTCTCTGACAGCTCAAACTGCTGCTCAAGTTTTTTCCTACTGCTGTGTAACATGAACTATGTTAGAGCGCCTGTGTAAGGCAAAAAAAAAAAAGAAAGCATGTGTGCAGGGAATATTGAACATTAAAAAATGAAAAAAGAGTCCAAAACAGCCAAATACAACAACTTATACTCATATGTATGTTTGTTGTTGTTTTTAATTCCAAAAGTAACAATAATGAGCATACATTATCATGCCCTGAGCTACTGAGGAAACCCTGGTGAGAATCAGTAGATCTGTTTATCATTAGGACTCTTTATTCAGATTTTCTTGTGGACTCATGAAAACTGAATGTTATAACTAAAACAGAAGTTTTAGCTCAAAAATGTGTACATATATACACAAAGGTTAACTGACTTGTTAGTTTAGAAGTTAAATTTTGCAGTATTTATGTTCGTGTTCACACATTTCTAAGAGTAATGTAGAGGAAGCAGTTAACATAACAGTCATGTTTTTGGACTGTGGTTGGAAATCCATGCATTCACAAAGAGAATATTTACTTATTTATTTGTTTACTTCATTCATTTTAAAATGAACATGTCACATGTTAACACAAGCATAAGTTCTGAATGAAAAGGAGTAGATTGAAGAAAACAATCTTATATAGTCTACCCCTTCTCCGAGAAGTCAGTCTACTGCACCACAAACAACTAACCATCAATAACAATCCACATGGACATGTTTAAAATGTGTATATATAAAGGTAACAATAAATAAAAAGATCTTACACCACTCTACAGAATCAACATACGTCATTATACCTTGAAAGAAAATTACATTTTATTATTTTATTAAAAGTAAATCTGACATTTGTAAGTAAAACTGCATGAAAAAAAAAAGCTCAAACTCAGGAGATTCTTGCTGCACGGCCAAAGTGCTACCGACTGCACCCATGCTGTAAACATTTCTATAAAAACACAAATGCAAGCGTTTTTCTTTCAAAGCTGCACCACACATGTTCAAGGACTCAATCACTACTGTGAGCTCCTTCAGTATCACACTCATAAATCTGGCTGAAAATGTGCTGATTGGCACCTTATGCTGCTTGTTGAACAGCAGAGCTTTAAGAAGCATATATTTTTTTATATAGAGGCAAGAGGTACGAGTTTTTCTTCATTTTCCACCTGTGGATTTATGACCGTTCAATAAAAATGAACTACGCATGATCTTAAAATCATTAAGAACTAAAAAGACTCTCTCTAAAGCCCTGGTTTGTTTGTTTATTTTGGCCTCTTCAATAATTTCACAGCATAGCGTGAGAAAGACCTGAATTACAATAATCGTGTTCGGCTTTGAATTCTCTTTAGACGTTGTTCTGGGATTAAAACAAGCACGGTTATTCACTGCACAAAATGTAGATGCAAGCCACCCAGTGACATTATGAAGGCTTTCTACCAAGAACTGAGTTATATAACCAAACTTTGACACTAATGTGTTCTTATGTAATGAGGGGGAAAAAGAGAGGCTGCGTCCAGTTCTGCTGCTGGTGGTAAACAAATTCTTGAGTGAAACAGAGAAGAACGGAGATGTCTGAGGAGTTTAAAGACGAGGAGTAAAACTATGCATAGAAAAGAAAAACAAGCAATGGCTCTCAGTGTGAGCGTGAGCTTAACGGTTTTGTCGGAAACTGGAAATAATGAATGAAAATGTTGCACCTGTGTTTATTTAAGAAATGTAAATCAGATGGAGGACATGAAGTTCTGATACTGAAATAACATCGGGTTTGTTCCTGTGTCTCCGGGGGTCTAAATTTGGAGACACTGCATAGGTCAGAGCGGAGAGGGAACCGTGGCTCTAGGTTTGCAGAAAGCTGATCCTCTGACAGAAACAGGGGGGGTTTTCCTTTCTACCATGGAGACTGTGTCTGTGAGTAAAGGAGTAAACACCCGTCTCCCCCCTGTCAATCTGTACACTCAACCATCCAGTCTGTGCTGGTCTCCAACCAGCAGCCCTCAGTGGTGAACGTCGAGCCGGTCTGAGCTGGTTTCTCCTCTCAGGGAATGCAACAAGTGACGCAGAACATCTGAGCGCTCAACAGCATTCCTACATGTGAGGACAGAGGGGACGCTGAGAAAGCAGGCACGTGCAGAGGGGGGGGCTAAGGGGGCTTGAGCACCTGCCCCTTTTGCTCCATGACCACAAGTGCCCTTTTG
>CAEFZY010048095.1:0-23760 GCA_903066815.1 Brachyrhaphis roseni | reverse complement strand
TACGTAGTTTTTTTAAAATAATATATATATATATATATATATATATTATTTTAAAAAAACTACGTATGGTTATGGTATACATACATATATATATATATATATATATATATATTATTTTTTTTATATCAAAAGATATATGTATCTTTTAAAAATATATTTGTATATTTTTAATATAAAAAACTATGTTGAATATTAAAAATGTTTTTTTTAAATATATTTTCAAATATAGAAATATATTTTTTAATATAAAAAATAAAAAAATATATATTTATAACCTTAAAAATATATAGATAAAAATATTTAGATATTTAAAAAATAATATAAAAAATACATACGTGTATTTTTTAAAATTAAAAAACAAAAAAATATTTAAAAAATTTAAAAGTACAATAACCCAGTTGCATTCGTATTTACACCTCTAAACTAATGATTAACTTATGAATCTATTTAAGCATTCAGTGCTCTGTGGTAGTAATCTATTAGCATTCCCTTTAAAGCTGCAGCAGGTAATTTTGATAAAAAATATTTTTTTACATATTTGTTGAAGATGTTACCTTGTCATGGCTTTAAGTTACGAAACAGATAATCTGTGAAGAAATCGGGATTTCTGTCTTCGCTCAATGCTATTAACTAGAGATAACTAGAAACAACCAATCACAGCCTTAGCGCTGTCAATCACAATTTCACATGGCGCTGATGATCTTTCTCTTCCTTTGCTCTTGATCTCTGCTCAGGTTAGTTAGCATAGCCACCGATGATAGCAAATAACGTTAAGTAATTTCTCTGCCAGAAGCACATTTAGCAGCAAATACATGAGGTTTACTGACAGCGCTAAGACCTTCCTTCTGGCTCTGATTGGCTGTTTTGTTGAAAGTGGTGCATTTTTTTAGACGTGGAGGCGATTGATCTTTTCACAGATTATCTGTCTCTTAACATACATGGTGACAGTTTTAACAAATATGAAAAAACATATTTTAATAAAAGTAACATACTGCTGCTACTCAGAGTGAATGAATATCTCTTGTCTACAGCTCTTTCCGAGTGACCCCCCTGATTTACTCCAGATTTAGTTCTGGACTATCAAAAAGACTGAATACCAAAGTTGATTCAAAAAGGTGCTTCAACAAAACTGGCCTTTTATTGGGATGTATAGATTTGTTAATACCACTTATCTGTCTGTCTGTCTATCTCATCAGTGTAGTTACTACTCACGTGTTTGGCCACCAGTCCGGTACCACACGCCACATCCAGCACGACGGCTGCCTCTCTCACGCTGCTGAAATGGGACGAGATGCAGTCTGCTGCCAGACTCGGTGCACGGTAATCCAAAACGGCCACATCCTGTTTAAAAAATGGTAAAAACTGAAAGAAAAGCAGTTTTCTTTGGTCCCCCAGTTCCACATTTACAAGAAAACACTGTTTTAAGATGTAGAAAAATTACTTTAAAGGAATACACTGAACCCAGTAGGTGTTAAACAGTGTTTTAATTGAGCAAATTATGTAACGTAAGCCTTGGAACTTTGCAGGAATTATTAAAATGGCATGCTGCAAAATCAAATTATTCACCAAATATTAAATAAATTCCTTTGTAAGTCTGTGTCAATTATGACTTAAAAGTGTTGGTGTTTATCTGGCTGATTTTCTTTTTTTCTTTTTGGCTCAAGTGGTCTTTATGTGATAGTGAAGTGACAGGAAAGCGAGTTGTGAGAAACGATGAAGACACGCAGCAAAGGCCAACGAGTCGGGACTTGAACCCACGACGGCCGAGTCGAGCACTGAAGCCTCAAATGAAGGTCACCAGTGAAGCAAAGTGAAAACCTTTGTCATTTTACTAACATAGACTGGAATTTTGCACCAAATGCAAAATTAAAGTTTAGTAGGTGTGAAAGAAACTTTGGCTTACTGAGGAAATGTCTTTCACATGTAGCAACTAACAGAAACATAAGAAGATTAGCATCAAAAGAAAACCAAAAACACTTTATTTTCCACTTTTCCTTAAATAACTGTTCATTATTCTTAATTTTAGCATTTAGCTTGTCATAGCTATTAAACCTAAAATAAGAAAATAAGCCCACCCAATGTGTCTTTTCTCACCTGATCGTAGTTTTCTGCCCAGCGGTTGTAGAAGCTGACCTTCTCTTCTGATGTGGCGCTTTTATGAGCTGACAAGATAACAGCTTTTACGCTTTCAAATGTGTTATTGTCAGCAGACATTATACAAAAACCTGCCGCTAATAATAAAAAAGAGAAACACAATTAATGAACATCATTAATATTTGCAACATTAAAACAATTTTGCAGCTTTAATTCCACTTTATCTTTAAACAACTGCTGGAGATAACAATTTTCCTGATATTTAAATTAATGTAATACTGTTTTGAGACATGTTTCGGTTACCACCACCAAGATTTACCAGGGATGATTACATTTTAAAACTACTAATGTTTTCTATCGTAACAACATGACGGATTAATGTTACAATCAGCAGCTGCTGCTGATGTGCAAATAAAATAAGTGTCATAAACCATAATTAAACATGCAGTAGCAAACAATTGCAGCCACATCTGCAAGGCAGCTAATGAGTTGCTGTCAGCCATTTTCAACTTGCTATACTCCCAGCATGACTCAATTGAATATAATATATTAAAACATAAGTGGCAATAAATGAATAGGAATATAATTTATTATCCCATAGTGGGGGAACTAAAGTATACAAGCAGTAAGTTAAAGGAAAGTGGAAGCTTGCACATTCACACAATGGTAAAAAATACAAAAATAAGAATAAGTGACAAATTTACAGCATAAGAAAAGTAATGTACTTTTTTTTTTATCAATAAATGCGTAACAGAGGAGGGTAAATTAAAGAAATAACACAGTAAAACTCTTTTGTATTCTAAGTAAACAAAAGCTCCTACAAAATCTCGACAACATTAAATATAGTCTTTATTCTGCCTTTCAAATTGACATTAGTATAAATGCAATAATCAACGTTATAGAAAAAGGCATATTTGTTGTTTTTTGCAACACATAAAAACAATTGCAACATAATGTAAATTTTTCTTTAATATGATCGTCTAAGTAATATGAAATCACTGTACTTTGATTGAAGGTGATCATAAAATGGGAATTTCATATTGGCTCGTAATACTGATTTTATACACGAAAACAACTTCTCTTGACTGAGTAAAACATAACACAGTCAAACCGTAATGTTGTCTTCTTTCTTGTGTACTGATATGTAAAGCCCGCTTCTATTTTGTGTAAAAAGACAGAGGTACATTTACCAAAACTCGCCTCGTTGTTTGGTTGTTATTTACTGCAGTGAACTGCACCAGGAAGCGAGTTTAATAGACTGTGGGTTTTCTTTTCCCTCAGTAAAAACTCTCAGGATCTGAGGCGTTTAATTACAACTTGCTATTCCAAATATCCACAAATCTTTGCTAGAATTTACATTTTAATCTCTTAGAATACGTATTTATTTTTTCATTGATATTTCTATAGATAAACTTATTACCAAAGTAGTTTTTTGCTTCGCAGTTTTCTTGTACATTTAGTGATATTTCAGTGTAAAGCTGATATTTCCGACAGCATTGAAGTAGACAAAGCGGCGTTCCTGACTGTTGTTCATGTTCCCACCTGTAGAGCGACTGGGAGTCAAAACAAAAATCTTCTGGAAACTCCTTATGATTTCGAACAGTCTGCTAAAAGCTAAACACGTAGCACCCGACAGCTTTAGCAAGTTATTTTCTAACTTTAGGAACAAATATACCAGACACATGTCCAGTATGGAGGTTTCGCTAAAGTTTCGCTGTTTCTATAACTTGTTATGGACGGTGTTTGTGTCTTAACTGTTAGGAAAAGTAGCAGTTTTAGTGAGGAAAGTTAGCTTAGCATTGGTCGCTCCAACACAAACACAAAAGCCCATCCTCCCCTCAGCCTGGCTGGACGGGTTCAAGTTTAACTCTGCTCCCTGGTAATTAGGCCTCATCTATACGTTTAATGGCTTATATTTCAACTAAAGTAGCTCTCCTTCTGTGTAAAATCGACTGAAAATATTAGTTTTCGAGGCGTATTATGTGGGTTATTGATATGAATTGTTTTAGATGTGTTATTACACTGTATTGAGGTGTGATTTACTTATGCTTCCTCAAACGCATCTAATTATTTCCACAGTTCTCCAATCTGGAAACACTATCAAAATGTCGATCCTTGGACTGAAGAAGAAACAACCCAAGACTTTCAAAGTTAAAGTCGTCACTATGGATGCTGAGATGGAGTTCAGCTGTGAGGTTAGGATTTCTTTCTATGACCTCTTTTTGTCTGTCTTTATGTTTAATTGTACACCCCACACAAAAGTAGTAAATTAAAGAAGAGAAACAAAAACATTTGTATGGGATGGAAATGTTGGATATATAATCCCATAACTTTATCCAGCTGAACAGAAACAAGAGGAGTGATCTAGTCGGCACACATCTTCAGTTATTACAAGTAAAACTAGTGATCAAGCCTGAAATCTGTCAAAAACACATAGACAGTTACAAAGTCAGCCTTCTATCACCTGACGAACATTTCCAAGATTAATGTACCAGCAAGATCTAGAGAAACTCATTCATATGTTTATCTGTTGTCGCATTGATAACTGGCACAGTGTCTTCACAGGTCTGCCTAAAAAGAAGCCGCATTCAGTTTCTATGCACCACAAATCTGGGACAAACTTCCAGAAAACTGCTAAACAGCCGAAACACTGAGTTCCTGTAAATCAAGACTAAAGCCCACCTGCTTTGAGTTACTTTTGAGCCATAATGAATGGAAAATTGACCAAATTATTTTATGTGCATTGATGATTTTAATGTCGGCTGTATTTATGATGTTTTTATGGTTTCATAAAAAAACACTATGAACTGCTAAACAAATAAACTTGATTGATTTATTGATTGATGTAGAAGTGTTTTCACAATTTCTTCTTGGTCCAGCTAAGCAAAGTTTGTTTATCTGGACACATTTTGATCAGCAGTATGTTTTTATAAAACCTACTATAGTTATTTGTTTACATTTTGAAATTAAAGAACAACTTTTAATGTTGGTTTTAGGTTTGATACATATTCTTCAATGGAATATTCAATGAAAAAAAAATTATGTCAATAAAAGCAAGTACTCTGAAGCCAATTGACAAAGATTAAAGTTTTAAAATCAAAATATTTCTCACCATTAATGTAATTGTAAAAACACCATCAAAAACTTAAAATGTTGCTCAATTCTTCAGTATTTTTTGACAATGTTTTATTGAACTATCTTTTTTTTTCATAATTAGAAAGCAATTCTTCTCCATTTTTCTTTTCACAGTAGCCCCATCTGTTTTGGATCTAATTGGCTGTTAGGATTTTTTTTTTCCATATTTGCTGCTTCCTTCCTCAAATCTCAATATTACACATTCAGTAATATTGTGTAATATTACAATATTACACAATATTACATTAGAACCACATTTTGTGGTTCGAATGTGAAAAAGAAAAGGTTAGCATTAATCATTTTGCACTGCACAGTGTCGGTCATGAGCTGCACAAGCCTTTCATCCACACAGAAGTATCCACTTAAAAAGAAAATTGAAAAGAGACGAGCAATCTTGTTGCAATAAAAAATGAAACATACGTCCTAAAACATGACTTATAATCTTCTTGGACGTGTATTAATCAGGTTTGGCCTCTGGAAATTGTTTTTGCAGACTTCTGTGTCTGCGCATGTCCTGACTCATCTCGTTTTGTGATCAATTAAAGATGGAAGTTCGCAATCTGACTCTGAACTGTATCTGGCTGGAAGAGACAAACATCTGTCTGCTGTTTGGAAAGAAATAAGGGAATTAAACATCATCCACTGTTTTTCTGCTGCTTCATCACATGAAAAAATATTCTGTTAGTTTTTATTTATCCATCATATTTTAAGTTGAACTCTAAGCTGTAGATTATAAACATGCCACTTCATGTTAGGCTATTATTTACAAGTTCAGGACAACGTAACATTTGATTAGTCTGTACTAAATAAGAAATATTTTTCTGCAAATGATTAGTCCAAGGAAGAAATGCCACATGTTACTGCAAACGGATGTGCAGTAAACTAGATATGTTTGCTTAAAGCAAATCAGACAGTAAGTTTTCTTTCTAACAGAGGAAGAAGAAGTAACTCATGAGGAACAGGGGCCTCATGTGTAAAAGATTAAGCAGTTTTCACACTAAAACTTGGCGTACGGAAAAATCTAGAAAAGTGCAGCACACAAAAAAATTTGGATGTAAAAGCCGTTCGCGCGCACTTTTCCTCTATACATCAAAATTTACGGAAAATAGAGCACAGCTGCTGGTCCGCCCTGTCGCCTTCATAAATACGTATGTAAATTAGTATAAATACCCGGAAGTCTGCCACCAGGTGAAGCAGTAACTATGGCAACGTCATTGTTTGTAGCAGTATAAGTATTTATAATAATAATAATATATATATATTATTTAAAAGGTGCTTTCAGGGAACATAAGGTAACCTCACAAAAATAAAAGCAATACATTTTAAAGAAAGGAAAAAATCCAAATAATAATAATAAAAAAGAAAATAAAGAGATGGTGCAAATGCCTGAATAGCAGAGCGTCCAGTCTGGATTTAAAGACAGACAGAGAATCTGTCTTTAAAACAGACTTTCTGATTTAATGACAGAGTCAGAGAGTCATTTGAGTGGGTTAAAGGGACGTTTATTATAAATAGTGGAATCACGTGCATAAGTTGTACGTTTGCAGAATAGAGATGCTTTCTGTCCAGAAAGGCGCATTCACAAAGCTGGCGGCTCCACTGAAGGATGACTGCAGCTGGACCAGTACCAGTACCGCACGGCTCCTTCTATAAGTTCTGCTCTGAGCTCCAGGATAATCAGTCTGGGTTAATCTAAACACTAATAAACCATCATCAACATTTCCCAGCAGAACAATATGATCAATCGCTCCCTCTGAATCCTTCCATTGGTGATGTTCTCCATCAGAGCCAAAGCTCCACAGGTAGCGGCTCACTTTATGCAGCTACTGATATACCTGTGATTATACACACCTCCATCACCTTAAAAATAATCTAACCTGTTTGGAGTTTATCTAATGATTCAACCTGTTTTATTTGTTTTTTTAGTGAGAATGAAATGACCCCATTCATGCGCTTCGGCACACTGAACACTGCGTTACATCTTTATGAGACAAAAACTGAGGAAATGTATTTTTTACATTCTAGTGAGGTTTTCGCATCTTTTTATTTTTGCTTCCTTTATTTTGTGTGCGTGTTACGTTATCGTCTGAGGATAAATGTGGTTCAGTTTCATTGTTTACTTTAAACAAAATATTAAAATCATGAAAACAAAACCATCGGGTTTGATGCTTCTTGGTCTAAATAACTGAATGTTGTCAGATTTTAATGTATTTAAGTGAGTTTTGACGCTTTGTAGTTTGATATTGTCCACAGAAAAAGTTTGCGTGGCTGCTGCACATTTTCACCCCAGCGAAAAAATGTGTGTATATTTACGCAAACTTTGACGCAAATTTAATTTTTATACATGCCGACTTGTGTCTAAAATATGGCGCTGCACGTATTTTGTGCACACGCTCGCTTTATGCATGGGGACCAAGATGAAGATAATAATGTTTTACTTTCTTTTTTTTTACTGTCGTGACTTTCACGCTTTAATTTTGATCAATTAATTTAGTAGATTTTAACGTGTTAAAAAAATTTTTATGCAGCTTATTGAATATTTTTTACACACAAACGTTCAGAGCCGGAACCTTCGTCTTGTGTTTCTGGCACGTCCGTAAATCTGACGCACAAGCGACATCCACAAATAACATCAATGGACAACAAAGCTGCTTCTCTTGGCCCACTGGGGGTTTGCTTCAAAAACATTTTCTGATGTGAACACAGGAAATGACTGTGTGTGTGTGCAAGTTGTGCTAACAGGAACTAGCCTGTCACTGAAGCTATTCAAGCTTAAAATAGCATCTCAGTGCTAAACATGTTGCAGCAGCGCAAACGTCCCAAATGCTAATATCACAGTCCACATTTCTTAAGAAGACGAGAATGATTAGAGGGTTCTTGAAACATTTGAAAGCTGAATGGACTTTGCAGAAACTTGTTGGGTGAATAACCTAAATGACAGAAGACAATAAATATCTTTGCTGTTGAGCTCATATGTCTATTTAGTCAATAATTTAGCAGCCAAAAGGGTGTTTGAATCATCTGTTTTATCATTTGATTCAAATGCAATTAATTAATTATAGATCTTGCAATTGAAGTGATTACACATTTTAAGCCACTCCATTTTAGGTATTTTTTTTAAAGCAAATAAGCTTTAAAAAAGTTAAAAATTCACATTTTTTAACTAAGATAGTTGATATTTAAAGTCAGATGTGCTTGATATCTGAACTCCCAAGTATTTATCAGTTTAAGTGATGATTCCACTTGTTATTATACTTTTTTGCAATCCTGCTATAAATATTTTGTTAAAAGCAGAAACAAGAAAAGCTTTTAATATAAACTCAAGTGTTATACCTAAAGGTTCCTGCAGGGGGCAGAAGTGCCACTGGATGCTTCTTTCTGCTTGTTCCTGAAAATCTCAGAAAAGCAGCTGCAGGAAAACGGTTTTAACGTCGCTCTGTTTGTCTCAGGTCAAATGGAAAGGTAAAGATTTGTTTGACCTGGTGTGTCGCACCGTCGGTTTGAGGGAGACCTGGTTCTTTGGACTCAGATACACGGTGAAGGACACCTACGCCTGGCTTAAACAGGAGAAACGGGTGAGTGAAGCGCTTCATCCGCGAGAATAAAGTCTGACAGTAGCTGCTACTTCTAATGAAAATTATTGATTGATTATTTGAGCCCAATATTGTTTAATTTTTTCCTCTTAATGGGTTTTTTTTCCCAACAAGGTTCTGGATCAGGAGGTTCCCAAGGATTCCCCCATAATGTTTCACTTTCTAGCGAAATTCTTCCCTGAGAAAGTTGAAGAAGAACTGGTCCAAGAAATCACCCAACACCTATTTTTCTTACAGGTAGCAACAAAAATATAAAGCATTTTGTGTATTTTTGTGGAAACTGCCGTGAACTTTGGTGTGAAACTCATATTTCCAGGTGAAAAAACAGATACTAGACGAAGAGATATTCTGCTCCCCTGAAGCTTCAGTGCTTTTGGCCTCTTATGCTGTCCAGGCAAAGGTAGGAGGACAATGCAAAGCTACGGGCATTATTTTTAAATTTCAGATATTTTGAGACATAAACCGTAAAGACTCTACGCTGATGATCAGTTAGCAAATTTAAAGTTGTTTGAATGTTGTATCTTACCTACTAAGGGTCAAAATTATATATAAGACAAGGTTTAAAGGTATATAAATACTCCAACTTATTGGGTGACTAATATTCTTTAGCAAGTTTAATTTGTAACACACAAATTCCCACATAATTGGTAGATTTTATATAAAATGTTTTTTTAAGATTTAGCCTTTAAGCACATTGTCAGTATGGGTGAGATTCACTAAGGCAATGTCGGCGTTGTGGTCACTTTTTCATGGAATCGAAAGGGCAGAGAAATAAATATTATATATTGTTTATATTGTGATGTACTGCAGAAATGTTTTTATTGTCAACATTCTTTGAAACCAGGAGCTGCAGTTGTGAATTAGTAAATTGTTTCTCTTTGTGCAGATCCTGTCTATGTCCATTTACTTAAACTTAAGTTTTGCTGATAAAGAATCAAATCTAAAAACAAAATAAAAAAACAGTTGCATGCTTGATTTTTTTTTTTTGTTCTAAAGGTTTACCGAAACTCTCCCAACATTTTTGTTTTCTTTGCAGCTAAATAATGCAGCATGCTTATTCTCTAACAATTAAGCTTCTGTTTAATTGTTAGTGAAGAAGCTTGTTGATGGGTACAAAAAGCAAAGCATAAGATTAATGTGCAACTTATAGGATATTATTAATATAAGTATAAATAATTTGGACTCTATACATGGATTAGAAGAAACTACACAGGAAATTTTAATCAATTTAATCAGTGCTTGTTTTAAAAATGATTTGAAGTTGTTTTTGTTTCATCATTACATCCTGGAATTATTAAAAGATCAAAAATTATTGAATGAATGGTATAAACGGCTAACCCACATGTGTTAAACATAAGGCCTGAGGGCCAAATCTGGCCCGCCGTAGCTTTTTATGTGGCCCTCTAGACTCAACATTACATCAATAAGTCCTTCGAGTTTTTCACAAATCCACAAAATTCACACAGAATTAACAAATCTTCACATTTTTTTTCTGATTTTACTGCAAATCTTCTCAAAATTGGTCAAAAATGTTGTGTTTAGTCTCTGCTGCCGCAATCTCACTTGTTATCAAGTTATAGTCCGATACAGAGATGAATTAAAAGGCACTTTAACATCATTCGTACATTTCTTAATTGGCACCCAAAATCTGCAATTTTGATTGCAGAACAATAGCTATTTATTGATCATTTAACAGTTTTAATTGGTTTTATCTATTCTGGCACAACCGACCCTTTAAGAACATTCAGATTTTTGATATGGCCCAAAACAAAAATGATTTTGATACCCCTGGTCTAACGTAAATAAATAGATAAGTATATTCTGTTTTAATTTAGATATAGTAATATGGCTCAGAGCTACATTAATGCTTTTTTTTCTTATTAATGTCCATCCCAGTACGGTGACTATGATCCAAACTTTCACAAGCTGGGTTTTCTTGCACAAGATGAACTGTTGCCAAAAAGGGTAAGCATGCAAAGCTAAGCTACGTCCAAACTTCAGTGAAAACAGGTTAATTTGTTAGATTCCTGATTGTTTTTCATGGGAACGTCTCAGGTTCTGATGCAGTACCAAATGACTGCAGACATGTGGGAGGAGAAGATCACAGCTTGGTACGCCGAACACAGAGGCATCGCCAGGTACGGCTGACTTCCTTTAAATTTACAACAATTTACTAAAGGTTTGGGTTTTAATTTCAATGCCTGAGTGAAATTCTTCCTTCTGCTCAGAGACGAAGCAGAGATGGAATACCTGAAGATTGCCCAGGACCTCGAAATGTACGGTGTTAGCTACTTTGCCATTACTGTGAGTGTTGATGACTGTAGCACTATTAAAACGGTCCACAGCGCTATGAAAAGTTCTTACCCTTAATATTGTTTAATGTACAGCAAAATAAGAGAGACACAGAGCTTTTACTGGGTGTGGACGCTCAGGGTCTCCATATTTACAACCCCAACAACAAACTGAACCCAAACAAGTCTTTCCCCTGGAGCGGGATCCGGAATATCTCCTACAGCGAGAAGGAGGTGAGTCCAGACTCTTTTAATCAGGTTTTATAGGTTTAAAGAAATAACTTTGACACTTTTAATACATTTTGTCACATTACTACCGCAACATGGTGCTCAACTGCAGTGGTAGGAAAACAAAAAGTCATTTCCAGTTTGTATTTGGAATATTTTGTTGCAATTACAGCTGCACAACTTTTCAAAACTATATAGTTAGTTCTTTGCCCATTTTACTTTGCAAAATACCTCAAATTTTGCTAGATTGGACAGAGATCATCTGTGAACACTAACTCTGAAGATTTACTATGGATTCTTAATTAGATCTCAGGAGAGGATTTGACTAGGACTTTGTAAAAAGTGAATATGCTTCAATCTAAACCACTCTATTGCAGCTCAGGGTGTTTGATTAGAGTCGTTCTGCTAGAACAGGGATGTCAAACTCACTTTTATTTTGGACCATCTCAAGATTATGAATGTTCTTAAAGGGCCGGTATTGATGAAACTCATTAATAAACCTCTGAAATATGAATAAATAGCCGCTTCTGCACTCGATGAGTCCCTGTTGAAGTTAAATAATACTGAACATCATTACATTAATGTAATTTGGCAGGATACATGAGAAAATAAAAAAAAAAGATTATAAGCAGTGGAAAAATACAGGAATTCTGGTTTTAGTCTGGTGAGGTCAAAAGTCAAAATTCTGAGAATTTTGACTTTTTTTTTTTTTCTTCAAATTTTGAATTTATTTCTTATTGTGCGTTCACACAAAAGCGTTACATGTGTCAAAAATGCGTTTGACGCCTGTGCACTTTGAATGCAGACGTTTGACATTTCGCTCTCGTCTTAGCGTTTCTCTCGTCTGGTTTACATTCAAAGTTTATGGATGCGCATCAAGGGCCTGTCAGACGCATCGGCTCTTGCTGTTGTTTTCCGTTGGACACACTGGATGCTTCAAATGCTCAAAAAGCTCCAAACGGGTCAAATCTCTCCGCGCCAGTTGATCGAAACGCAACAGCCCTCGACGCGCCGCCACATGGACTTTGAATGTAAACCAGACACGCCTGACGCTCAAAACGCTTTTGGTGAGAACGCACCATTAGGATTTTCCTTCTCAGAATTTTTACTTTATTCTCAGAATTTGAACCTTTTTGTTTTCCAGATTTTTTTCACTCCAGAAGAATGACTTTTGATCGTAGACGACTAAAGTCAGAATAATTCTGGTGAATTCTGAAAAAAAGAGAGAGAACTCTAAGAAAACTGCTTTCATTGAATTGATGAAATATTATTTAAGCATACATCAGTAAAAATCTAATTCTGGGTTTTTATTTCAAAAGCTAGGATTACTCTAGGAGAGTTTTTGTTCCTAAGAAAAATAATGGAGCCTCCCTTCTTGCAGTTCACAATTAAACCTCTAGATAAGAAGAAAGATGTTTTCAAGTTCTACTCATCTCAGCTGCGTGTCAACAAGCTGGTAGGTTGTTTTTTTTTTTTAAATAAATCATTTATGTTGGCAGTGAATAATCTTGCTGCTTTCTTTGCGTTTCAGATCCTGCAGCTGTGCATCGGGAACCACGATCTGTTCATGAGGAGGAGGAAGGTGGACTCCATCGAAGTGCAGCAGATGAAGGCTCAGGCCAAAGAGGAGAAGGCCCGCAAGAAGGTTGGTGTGGAAAAATACCGATTTTAATTTACGAGTTTTTAAAAGTCTGGATGGAGGAATAGGAAAATAAATGTGTGATTCTTGCTTTTTTTCCTCTATTTGCTTGTCCGTCATTCTGCTTTTCCTTAATTTGGTCTTTTTTTCCTTATTTCCTTTCCATCATTTGTTCCAGCCTTCCTCCTTTCCTTCCTTGTTCTTGTCATTCCTGCTGTTTTTCCTCTTGTTTTTCTGTCTTTTCCTCTGCACAACCCTTCCTTTCTTCCTTTCTTCTTGCAATTTTCTATTTGTGTAACGTCATTTTCATGCTCACTTCTTTCCTTCCTCCTTTCTTAGTCTCCTCTTCCTTGCTTGGTTCTTTCTTTGATAAATTCTTTCTTTCAGTTTTTCCTCTCCACCTTCTTTTATTTGTTGTTTTTTCCTTTAATCCCTTTTTCTGTTGCTATATTTTTTATTCTCCTCCTCTTACTTTCTCTCCCTCGTGGATTTTGTCGGTTTTGTATTAAAAACTAATGTCAACAGAAATATCTCCTCTAAATTCACTGTAAATGTTTGTGTTTGTTTATAATTTAAAAATGGTCCAAATCACTGGTTTGAACGGATTTACTCAAATCACTGAGTAAATCTGTGATTTGAGTCCAGGATAAGCATTGAAAAGTGTTCAGAATGTCACAGTCCACTGTGTTCGGTTGTTTTTAATTCTTTCATTTCTCTCCTTCATTTAGATGGAGCGTCAGATCCTGGCTCGGGAAAAGCAGATGAGAGAGGAAGCAGAGCGGGCGAAAGAGGAGATGGAGCGAAGACTTTTCCAGCTGCAGGACGAGGCGCGGCTCGCTAACGAGGCGCTGGTGAGATCTCCAATGTTTCAGACTCAAACTATGCGTGAACAAACCAAATGGTTAAAAATCACATTCCTGAGTCATGATTGATATTTCCTGTCTGCATTTGTTCGTCCCAATCCAGCTGCGGTCTGAGGAGACGGCAGACCTGCTGGCAGAAAAGGCCCAGATCGCTGAGGAGGAGGCGAAGCTTCTGGCTCACAAAGCTGCAGAGGCTGAGCAGGAGCGACAGAGGTTAGAGGTCACAGCCATGAAGACCAAGGAGGAGAAACGCCTGATGGAGCAGAAGATGAGGGAGGCGGAGCAGCTGGCTGTGAAGCTGGTGGAGCAGTCTGAGAGGAGGTGTGAAATTATCTTTACTATTGCTACTCTGAGGGTTTTGCTGTAATTAATTACTGCTTTCTTCATGGCTTTTCTGCAAATGTACCATTTATTACATGCTTGTATCTATTTATTTACAAAAAATGAAGCGGCAGGATAAACAAATCATGAATGAAACTGTCCTAATTAAAGCCTAATCACAGACATTAGCTCCTGGTGTCTCTTTATAAGCTTCAGTTTTAAATGAAGAAGCTTGTTGAAGCCTGTAGCTGTGCTTTGTTTATATTTCTGGGGAAAATAACATCTTTTAACAGATTGTAGCAAATCTATGCACCACAAACTGTTTTGTTTCCTAAAAAGTAATCTACGGCAGATTTAAGAGATACTCTGAATTGTCTGGATGAATTTTGTTCAGACAATAAATCCACAAAGTTCTTAAGATCTTGATCAGTGGCTGCTTTAATAATCCATGATGTGTCACAAACTAACCGCACTGGAAACTAACTGCATCGCTTTGGGTCCGTGTTTTATTAAATCTGCGATTTTAGACACAAAACTACAAATATTTAGTTTTATAGCATTATGTACATGTTTTTTTTTATATTATTATTATTATTATTATTTTGAGTGAAATCAGATTTTGTTTTCCAGGATTTTAGATAAATTACCTTAACAACTCATGAAAGAAATTCTCCATTTGTGCTGCGTTTGTGCAGCAAAAATGTTAATTTGTGCTGCTTTTATTTTGAAGATATTAATGAAAATGTATAGGTCAAAAGGTCAACCAGAACCCCACTTTTGTTACTCAAATCAAACAAAATTGGTATAAATTTTTTGTGCTGGTTTTGCAGTAAAAATGTTAATTTGTGTCGCCATCATTTTTAAAGATATCAGCGCAAAAGTTTCCAGAGGTCATCAGAGGTCAACCAGCCGCCCCGCTCACATTTACAAAATCAAACAAATTTGATCTCAATCATCTCAGCTACATGTGTGCAGCAAAATAATTTGTTTATGCTGCTTCTGCCTTCAAGACATTGATGATGAATTTCTTTATTAATATCTTTAAAATGATCGCGGCACAAACAAAAATCTTTGCCGCTCAAATGTTTGACAGCAATTTTGCTAGATTTGAAGAAGGTGGGAGTAGAGGCAACTTAATAAACCATTATACTGGAATTAATAGGGATTTTATTTTAAGGTTTTTATTTTTACGAGGGGAACCAAAAAGATGCATTTTCTGCAGTATTAGCTGAGCGGTTTTAGTAATCTGTCAGTTCTTACCAAAGCCATCGTTTGTTTCCAGGCTGAAAGAAGCAGATCACCTGAAGCAGGACCTGACAGAAGCAAAGGATGCTGAGCGAAGAGCCAAGCAGAAGCTCCTGGAGATCACCAAAACAACATACCCTGTACTGCGCTAATGATGCACTTTTTATGCCGTTTTCAGATTAATTCTCTCTTCTCTGTTGATGTTTTTGTTTTCTTTTGAAGGTTATTACTTAGCTTTTCTGAGATATCAGAGTGCACTTCTTTCAGCAGCTGATGCCTTTGATCAGTTGTTCTGCTTTTGTGGTTATTTATGAAATTATAAAATGAAGACAGTCTGATTCATCAGAGTTGACTCAGGGATTTTATAAACCCCAGATAGCAATTGGCAGTTAGAGAGAGGAAAAAAATAAAATTTCTGTAAAAACTATTAATACTTAAACAGAAACAAATAGAGTTTCTACAAAAACACAAAATCTTATCACGTATTTTTGTCTAGTTTCTAGTGCAAAATATATTTGTCCACTTGAAATAAGACAAAATTAACTGAGAAGTAACTTTTCAGCAAGATACAGGAGATTATTTCAAGTAAATAACTCCTTAATATTGATAAAAAATTACTAGATCCATTGGCAGATTATTTCACTTATTACATGGGAAAAATGTCGTGTTATAAGTGAGTTTATCTGCCAGTGGATGTAGTAATTTTTCCTCAATATTAAGGAATAATTTACTTAAAACAAGCTCCTGTATCTTGCTGAAAACTTACCTGTAAGTTTGTTTTTCTTATTTCAAGTGTAATAAAATATTTAACTAAAACTAGACGAAAGAACACTTAGCAAGAGAAAGAATGAGAAGAGATAAATCAGTGTTTGAGAAACAATATTGTAATAAATAGTTTACATTCAATCAGACTTTGAGCTGTAGCACAGAAATAAGAGAACTGTGTTTTCATTTGCATTCAGGATAAATGTAGCATATGCTAGCATGATAGTTTTCACATTAAGAAAGTATGTTGACATGTGTTTGTGTCCTTCAGCTCATAGCTGCGTACTCTTCTCCGCCTGCTCCTCCCGAAGCAGCCGACATCAGCTATGATTCAGCGTCGTCACGCCTCGACTTCAAGGACTCGGACATGAAGAGGCTGTCCATGGAGATCGAGAGAGAGCGGTGAGGCGGCGACCCAAACACACGCTTCACCTGTTATTTAGGAGACGACTCGGCTCTGTTTGCTGATGCTGCTGTGCGTTCACGCAGGCTGGAGTACATGGAGAAGAGCAAACACCTGCAGGACCAGCTGAAGGAGCTGAAGTCAGAGATCGAGTCTCTGAAGCTGGAGGAGCAGCAGCAGCAGCAGGCCAACATGTACAACCTCCCTGGAGAGGCCAGAGGTTACGTCCCCGAACCTGCATACGCGGCTCACAGCAACGTGAGTTTACTCTGATTATCGTGTCGTGGAGGATTGGACTGTTGGACTGTTTAGGAACGTAAATGAGCAAAATAAATTATCAAATGTTTTTCGTTTCTTGCTATTTTCTAAAATAGGGGTGCACCGATAAATCTGTGCAGATTTTCTTAATTTTGGGACATCGGTGATCGGACGATACTTGCTTGTGAAGCCAATCATATCTATTTTTGCTATTTAGCAACATTTCAGACAAAACAAATTGGTATCAATCAAAATTGGAATCGTCAGGTCAGGCTTTTCAAAGATCGGTAATCGCCGATCATTCAGAAAGGCGGTAGATTCCTCTTGTAATCTTTTTTTAAATGAATCTCTATTAATATAGAGAACATACCCAGAGTTCTTACACAGTCTGGAAAATAAAATTTTTCTGGAAAAAAAATTTTAATTTTTACACGACACGTTTAAACTCAGTTTTCCATTAATTGAATGAATGCAAAAAAAAAATGTAAAGGGTTTCTCATGACCAGCAGAAGGTTAAAAGAGATTTTACTTTAAAATCTCTTTTAAATAATATTTTATTTTAAATTATTATGCCTTATGGTTTAACATACACAACATCTATGGTGTAAAAGCCAAATAGAAATGGCACTAAGAGGTTCAATCTAAGGAAAACTAATTCTAAGTTACATTAAAACATGTTTTATTATTAGTAGCAATCAATGAAGTATGAAGAAGTTTCCTTTTCAGCTGCAGATGCATATTGTAAACATGCTTTTAGGTTATTAAAAATCTTAAGATTTAAACTTAAAACAATTATAGTTAGATATTATAAAAACCTCCTGAATGAATGTTTTCACACAGCTGTTTTGTTTTTCTTAGTTTTTCTCATAGATTTTTTTGTCTGTCTTGATTTGCAGCGAAACTCAGCCTACATGTCTCAGATGGGCTTCTTTGAAGAAGTGTGATCGCTGCGTTTCCAGATGAGAAAAAAGGTCATCTGCAGCTGTGAATTTGCCTTTCTTCTGTTATATCGTACCTGACTGAGAGCAGCAGCAGACAGAGACCTGCCGCCGCTCTGTTTGGCTTGGAAAGACTTTGAATCTGTCCTTCAGCAAACAGACACTCCTTGCTGCGCTGCAGCAACTTCACCATTTCTGTTACATGCAAAAAAAAAACAAAAAACAGTGACACAAAGGTCATTAATTCAGGATGTGGGGCTGAAGTTTTAAGTGTTTTGCAACAGCTTTAGATGATCAAATGCAGAGGGATAAGCCATAACATTATGACTATCTTCCTGAGATCGAGTCAGTTGATCAGTTTGCACTTTGGAAATGTGGAAAACAATATGAGAGTCTTATGGTACGAAATAGCGCGACTTTAAGAAGTTAGGGGAACGCTACTATGAGGGAGTAATTTAAAAGTTTGTCTACTGTTCCAGGTAGAATCTAACATGCACTCATAAAGTGAAACATAAACTAGATTTTAACTGTTTTCTGTTCTGACTAGATATTTAATTGCTCTTCTTATCAGAGGTGGAAGAATTCATTTAATTTTTCCTCTTAAGTGTAGCTTATTAAAGCTATAAGCAAAAACATAAAAACCAGTATTTTTATCTAGTTTCTAGTGCAAATATCTTGAAATGAGACAAAACTAACTTAGAAGTAACTTTTAAGTTAGCAAGATATATGAGCTTGTTTTAACTCATTGATATTGATGAAAAATTGCTTGTTTCATCGGCAGATTATTTCACGTATAACATAGGACAAAGTGTTTTATTTTCTCATCAATATTAAGGAATTATTGACTTAAAGCAAACTGATTTTTTTTGCCGATAATTTTATTTGTAAGTTAGTTTTTGTTATTTCAAGTGTACTAAGATATTTTCATTAGAAACTAGAAACAAGCACTTGGCAGGATTTTGTGTTTTTGTAATGTGTCCAGTCCAAACCCAGTTTTGATTTGCGTTTGGATCACTCACCTCTGTCTAAGTTTCCTACATAATACTCCATTATTTAAAGGGAACTTAAAAAGAAAAAGAAAGCACCAATGCTGCAGCCTGTTCCTGTTTGTTGTTGATGATTGTTGATAAGTTATACTTATCAGGTATTCCTGAACATAGACAAACTTATTTTGATCTGAGGGAAGCAGTTTGGGTGGCCTAACAAACCAAACCAACCAAAGGTGGTAATAAAATCCCAAAGTCAAATCTATAAAAGATTTGTGAATTGTGCTTTAATATCTGGCCAAGAAACCAGTCAATTTATTTCAGCTCTTTCTGCCAAGAATGGTTAGCTATCAAGCCAGAATTATGCCTCAGTTTTTGTTTTATATTGAAAAACTCAAACTTGTGCATCTAATTTCTATTTTTGAAAACAATTTCAATTTTTAATAATAATAATCAAAGCCTCCTGAAAAAAGAATTGGATAATTAAAAGTCTAATTTCAAGTTGTTTATGTTACAAAGGTCCAACTGTCTTCCATATAAACGCTAAAATTTAGGGGTTTTTTCTCAACAGACGTCTCATGATTTCAAGTGTTTATCCATTATTATTCATAATGTTATGGCTTATCTTCACCACAATGATTTGAACAGGAAGATTGGAGTCAAATTGAAGAATTTTGGTATTTTTTAGATGAACAAACAGCTTTTGAATTGCAAGCTGATTTAAAAACCAATAATAATAATAATAAGTTCACAGAGATGCTATTGAAGGTGACTTGAAACACTACAGTAGTTCCTTTATCAACTTGCATCGTCATTGCAGGCACATCATAAAGGAGTGACGATGTGTAATAGTGCTTAACTCAGTCTTTGGCCTTCATTTTTTATTTATGTTGCTGTTTATCCTCCGAACCGCCCTTACTGATGCCACACAGGTCCCTTTTGTGTTCATAGTGCAGAGGTTAGATTGTTTCGAGCTTATGGTGTTATATTTTGTACTGCTGACGTTCTTTGAACTTTGCCTTTTTGCTATGACTGCACACACTAACGTGTTACTGAGTGTGTTGTACTTCTAGAATGAACACTGCAGAAGTCTTTGAGTGACATTAACCCGGGGTTTAATATCTTAACTTATCTGCAGATTAGAAGACTGATGACATTTCCTCCTCCTTATATGCAATTCTCAGGATTAATATTGGAGACAATCAAAGCTGTTAGAATCATTAGTTTCCCCCGTTAGTGTAGTATAGAGTTCACATGGTGAATTGTAGGCAGTAAAAACTGCTAAACTGTAAAAAGTTTTAAAGTATCTACATGTTTGAAAGACTTTTACCAGCGGTGGACACACTGCGTCTCACAAACTAAACTTTTTGACGTTCATTAAAACATACAACCTCGTGCATCTTTCTTTGTTAGGACCAGCCTGTCTGACTTATTTATGCAGTGAGCAGTGACAGATGAGGGGTCGCTGTCGGCGTACCGGAGAGCAACGCCCGCCTGGGTCCCATGTAAATTGATTCTGTTCAAATGTGCTTCTGCTCCCAGGTTTATCAGATTTATCTGGGCTGCGAATGCACCGTCACATTTCTTGAAGTTTACAGTTTAAAGACAAATGTGTTTTGTATTGATGCTTTATTTTTCTGTATTGTGTTATAAAATCACAGGTATGGAGTGGTAAAAATGTTTGGTCAGTACTTTGTAACCTCAAGTCATGTTGTCTTTGACATTTCATTATGGCAGTAATGACTCTTGGTTGTATCTGTTTTGCTTTGCTCCATGGTTGTGCACTCATTGTTGCTGATAATAAGAGGATATTTCTCCCCACTTAATTTGTCGGTAAGCCGCTTGAGTGACTTCATCAAGGTTACACTGTTGTCACACCAGAATGTTGTCAAACATTTCTTGTATTCTGCATTTGAATATCATTAAATAAGGAATACTGCCTGGTAGTCTCATGTGTTGGATTATGGTGGTTTGAGGAAAAAACAGATAAATTAAGCACTGAGTTAATTTCATCTGTTATTTGTATGATTGAAATGCGATATATTGAAGAACATAACATGTAGAGATTCTAACCTCTCACTAAATTATTAATTTCAAAGTCTGAAATATAAAACATAAATACTGAAATGTAGTCATACATTGCTATGAAAAAATATAGAGTTCTTCTGTTTAGTTTCTGTCATCTAAATGTTTCTGGTTATCAAACAAATTTTATTATCATAGATAAACCAAATAAATACAAAATGCTGCTTTCAAAACCAGCTTCACTCTGTGAAAAAAGTGATTACTCCGGGGTTTTTTATTACAAATTAATAATAATCAACTTATGGGAAAACTGGTTACACCAACATACATGCTAGCTATTTTAAAACCAAAATATCTTTACCTTTCTTCATATTTTCTAGGGGGGAAAAGTTTTTCTCTAAAATAAAACTTAAAGACAACCATAAGAAACAGCAGTTTACCCAGGCAGCATAAAATCAAAATGAAAGATACATGAATTTTGTTCTTCCTGTTATTCCTTGGTGCGTTATTATACTTCAGCATGAACCAGTTGATCATTTTTCCTCAGTTCTCTCTGGGAAATGTTCCAACATCCGACAGGAAAGTGTTTGGATCCTCTGCAGCGATTTGGAAAAAGTAAAAATGAAACAAACAAAAAATGCACCAGAGCAACTAAAGACATGAATCCACAATCGAAAGAGTGTGAGCCAAGTTAAGAACTCAATTTGTGGAGATTTTTACTGAATGATATAAAACTAAAACATAGCGCCTTGAAGAAATACCATTACACTGAAGGTCATTTTAAAATCATAAAACTGTTTTAATGAGATTTCATGTCCTTAACACAAAGTCGAGCATCATTGTGAAGTATAAGTAAATAAAATATTTTTAGGGAGTTGTTATGAATAAAAATCTGAAAAGCAATGCTTTACAGAATGAGGTTTCGATGCAGTTATAGGAAAGAGTCTCGGGTTTATCAGTGACATGTTTGTTCCTCTGATACCTTAACAAAACATTCATACTGAGATTAAATGAAACAGTTGTGCCTTTAGAAGGAACATGGTTGCACTAGATTTCATTTATGGGTGCCGGAGTAAAGGGGACTAAAGAAAAGATACATGCTAAATTTGTTAGTTTTTAGCTTTAAAAAATATTGAAAATCAAAGATTATTATCCACTATACAATTAAGAGCTGCTTTACACGGAAAAAACACAAAATCTTACCAAGTATTTTGGTCACGTTTGTAGTGCAAATATCTTAGCACTACAAACATGTGCTAAGATTTAATTTATAATATAAATTATTATAAACAAATTTATAAAAAAATTTCAGCAAGATATATTAGCTCAATAATTCCTTAATATTGATGAAAATGTACCAGTTGCATTGGTGGATTATTGAATTTGTAACAAGACATTTTTCCCTTGTTATATGTGAAATAATTTGCCAATGAAACCAGTACTTTTTTGTCAATATTAAGGAATGATTTATTAAAAACAAGCTCATATATCTTGTTGAACAGTTACTGGTAAGCTAGCTTTGTCTTATTTCAAGTGTGCTAAGATATTTGCACTAGAAATTCAACCACAAATACTTGGAGTTTGTGGTTTTAACTTGGCAAAATGTAAAAAAATGTTACTACTTTTGCAAGGTACTACTGGATAGTTGTTGCATTACTGCAACAGAAATCCAGCCACAGTTACACTAGTGAGTGAGGCTCAGTTTATCATTTCATAATGCACATCTTTACATAAATATTTATGCTCTTAAAGCTCCCAAACGGCAGATTTACTCTGTTTTGCCTTCGGGGTGACTCACTTTTGTTTTCTCAGTGTAACGAGAGAGCAAAAATAATCAAGATAAAACTTGGTTGGCTGTTCTGTGTTTAAAAAATAAAGTTTCCCTATTACGGAGCTACCTTAGGGGCATGCTGCTGCACAAACTGTCTCAAAGGCAGTGATGGATGAGCTTGGATGGGATTATGGCTACACACAAAAAAGGATTTTCAAAGAACTGAAGAGGGCAGACGCAGATAAGTGGATAAGGCTTCTTTCTCCGCGTGACGTCCGGCAGCCAGGCGGTTATCGGCTTTGGGGAGAGTGAATATCATTCAGTGAGCTCAATGTGCCAGCAGATGGGTTTGCTAGCTCTTTAAGTCTGGACACCCTGACACCGTTTCTCCCATCTGTTGTACCTGTCCCCTGGCATTTGGGCACTCCGATTAGAGTAATAGGCGACAAGAGGCAGGGGCATTATTAGACTGTGAATTGCATTCTAAGCAGCACAGCGGAGAGAGGGAGGAGCATAATGGAGTAAAATCACGTCCTGCACTGAGCGAAAGCAGCAAATGGGGCCTTTGAAGTAGTTTTGCTGTGGAGGCATTTAAAGAAGTGAAATAATTGGATGCCGGAGGCCTGGTATCAGCAAAAGCAAGAATGCAGACCTCATTCTTTCCCACAAGCGTGAGGTGTAAAGTCAGCTGACAGTTGTGTCATCTAATGCAATTACATCCAAGAAATGTTAATAACTTTTTTGGTTTCACTGCATTATCCAACCAGGATAAGAAGAGTTGGAGTGTTTCTTTTTTTCTTTCTTTTGCTAACAGAACGAATAGTTTACCCAAAGGTACTGTTGTATGCTCACAGATATTGATCCATTCATTGTTAGTCCACTCCGCTGTAGATGAAAGCCCCCCCTGGGTTCACCCTGGTGGCCTGATGAAGATTGAATAAATGCCTGAGAAAGAAATGGCGGCAGAATGGCTCAATGTGGTCCCATGACCTTTACAGCGCTGAGGCTGTAGTTAAAGGACAGAAGACGGAGCGTCGTCCTTTGGTAAATTTATTATGGCCAAAACTACAGCATTACTCAAAGCACTGATTGTTTTGAAAGTGCTATCAAGCCCTTGCAAGGTATCATTTGCAGTCGGAAATTTAGCGCATGCGCAAAACGCTGGACGGAAGAAAAAAAATCAACAAAAACGATGTATATATAAA
>CAEFZY010048092.1:0-28868 GCA_903066815.1 Brachyrhaphis roseni | reverse complement strand
TTCAGCTGTGTTGGACCAGGGAGACATGTAAGAGTTGCAGGACACCGGCACTCGAGGACCAGGATTGCCCACCCCTGTATTAAATAGTGTCTATTTTAAATAACCGTTATGATTTTTAATGTAAGGGTGTAATTAGTTGGTGGCCCATTTAGCATTTTTATTCACCAGTTTGGAACTATAAGTTATGAAGATTTGGATTTTTTTTTTGTCTGAGAGTGAAAATAAGCAATTGTGTCACTGGGAAGAATTAATCCACAAATGCTGAAAGCTTTAGTGCCACTTGACCCTCCAGTGAGACACATTGATAAGTGCATAAATCTTTATAAGTTAATAACTGGTTAAACTGCTCCAGACATTTTTCTGTGTAAGTTAAATAAATGTTTCTTGAGTCAAAAGAAATAAGACATTTGATGTGCTTTCTGTGTAGTAGAATAAATAAATAAATAAATAAGAATGCCTGGTAATGAATGCATCAGTTTTATGCCAAAGCTTATAAAATGGACAATTTGGCAAATCCCAAGGTAATCTTTAGTTTTTATTGCTCCAGCTCTTAATGACAAATAACAAAATCTTAATCTAAAAACCGACAACTCAGAGCAGGATCCTAACGGTCTTCTGCTTTAGTCACTGCAACCCACAGGCTCATCTTTTCCCTTGAGCCAATGATAATCAATTAATCACTGCAGGTCATCATTGGGTCATATAAATACTCAGAGGAACAGCTAATCACACCCAAATATGTACTGGGTTCATCTAGTCCTGTGATTAAGGTTCAGACTAGTCAGACAGTCCAGAGGGAGCCAGTCAAGCGCTTTGGCAGCAATAGTGACACGGCGATGGTGCAATGCAGGAAAAGTCTATTTTTGGAGCTGTTGAGCAACAGAGCTGAAACCATGGTTAGAAATGGAGGGTGTGTAGATTATTTAATGGGTTGCTTTCAGTTGTTGGTTATGCCTTCAACAGGTTTATACACACCTTAGTTTGTGCAGCACATTAATACAATGAATTTATCCAGTCATTTCTTTACATCTGTCGGATCTAATTGGCTTGAGGCAATGTTGTCAAATATGAAACATGACAACTACAACAAATGAAACATGAGGGTATTAGACTGAAACTGTTTACAAAACACCATTGTAGAGGTGATTAATATGTCCCAGGACAATTAATGGGCCAGAAAATTAAATCTGATCCTGTTTTAATCTGGTACATTTATCATAAGTTTGTTCCAGCAAAATAAATTTCCATTAGACCTCTTTTTTTTTTATAGCATATTAGATTCACTGACATTTGTGAAAGCTAAAAATGCATTCTTCTTTAAAACAAGCAAAAGCAGCTACATGTTTGTTTTTTTTAAACTTATAGTGAAACTGATATACAGATATGACATAAAGATGATTAAATACATCAAGCATCAAAAGTGTGTGATGCATTTCAAGCATTTTTTCTGCTAATTTTGCAGAAACTAATATTACATCAGGCCAGCGGAAAACCAAAGTCACATTTTTTGTTTGTTCAAACAGTCTTGAGCATTGAAGCTATTCTGATTTTGAGTTTGAAAAAATACTTTGAATACTGTACCGGATGGTATATAAATTCAGCATTTTATCTAGACTACTATTGCATAAATAGTTGAATGCTAATGAAGCCTTGTTGTCTTAGCTTCATGACCGGCTAATAAAAGAAATGGGAACGTTGCAGCCCTTGTTCTAGATACTTTGGTAGCGCTGTCTCCAGCCGCAGTCCATACATTAAGCTCAACAAAATTTGAATCAACTTTGTATCACAGTCCTGTCAAGGCTGGGCTTATTCCTGTAGCTTGTGCATATATTTCGTCCTTCCACTACATTTTTCCATCACGTTCCTTGGCTAGATCATTAGCAATGATCACTTGTGGCTAGCACCCCTTGTTGTTAGTGTCATTGATGGAAAACTCAAGTTAGCATTACTTTGATGAACTTTTATGTGAAATACCCTTTACTAGTTTTGCATTATTCTAAATGCGCGAAATACGTGACTCTCTATGTAATGAATCTATGTATTAGCTAGGTTCTCCATTTTTAACTGAATTGCTTAAATAAATCAACTTTCAGGATTTTTCTAATTTGAGATGTATCTGTATATATTTATTTTGTTTTTCTTACTACATCAGCAACAGGCTGTTGAATGAGTGAAGAAACTTTAAATTATAAAGTAGACGAAAACTGGCGAGAAGTGAAATTTTACTAGAGAGCTCCCAGAGTGTCAAGCTTCCAAAATGCACTCACCCCTACCGCGTGAGTGGTTGAGCTTAATTTGATGGCCCAGGCACAAAGCTCTCATTCAAGTGTGCAGAGGAGCATTTACGCTCTGATGGCAGCAGATCCTCAGCACAATGCTGGCAATTGACAGAACACTTGATAATCATTGTCATCTTTAGCCCATACCCGCATATTCACAGGTCTCTGACAGCTTGTAAATGAGGAGCAGGGTCACTGTCCGATCCCATTCAGAGGATGTGTTGCCAAAAAGTCAATGAGGCCGAACAAAATTTCGACAAATGCTTCACTGCGTAAGAACTGAACACATGTTCCGCTGTGCTGCACAGAGCCAAAACAATTTTAGATTTGAAAAGTAAGATATAAAATTTTATGTAATCTGCATGATGATGCTCAGAGTGGCATTAAAAATGGGTAATTAATGCCAGATAAAATGTTTGTATCTTAACTGCCAAATTTCCTTCTTAGTACCCTTAACTAATCAGACATGCACAAAGAAAGATGCAGCGCTGCTCTATTGTTTTGCTTGTAAAACTCATTAAAGCATAGTTTTCGTTCAGCAATGAAAATTCAAAAGTTACTTTGCGGCTTGTGGCTTTTCACTGTGCGCCACGTGTCAACGTCACAGCACGTCTGTGACGTCAAACTGTGGAATACCAGCAATGCAATAATTCCTGTCACTGTTTTGGAAACATATGCTCAGGAAGTTTTTACCAACTCCATACAGAAAGGGATAAACAAATTGAGCTTAGACTGACATTTTCAGGCACATTTACAGTAAACCAGCACAGCAAAGTCATTCAGAATGACTAAAATTAATAGATTATTTTTGTTAAATTTGGTATGATACTGACCACGACAACACATCTTTCCTACGCACTGTCTGTTACAACTCTTTGAAGAAGCATGCATAAAATGAGTTATAACCATATTTAATCTCCCTTTGGGATGGATAAAGAATATCTTGATTGAAGTTAAATGTTGAATTTTATCATTAGCGCAGTTTGAACATGACGTGACATTACATAAAAGTTTCCTGAAATGTCATTGATTAGTGTATTTCACTGGAAGTGGCAAATGGTTGTCTCTGAAAGGTCAGTTTGGGGAATAACTAAGGAAGTAACAATTGCAGCCCGTAACTAATGACATCCTGTTTTGAAAACTTGCTTTCAGGAGGTTCTTACCAACTCTATAAATAAAGTGATAAACAAAAGGAGCAATGGGTGACAGAACGAGGTTGCCCAGCTGAAGGACTTTTATAGGTGTGTATATAATGCTAATGACATTTTTTTTAACCAAAATCCAGAAATTTAGTATATTAATGCATTGTACAGCCAAATGCCATTTCTGTAGGCATACATCATTGTATTATAATTAATTATTATTAATTTTTTAAATTATATTTATGGTTTAAGATTAAGTTTTCTTTTCCTATAAGCTAAAATCATCAAAATGGTCAGAAGTTAACACTAAAAAATAAATAAATAAATAAAATAGAGCACAGAGAAAAATATATGTCTACACAGTTCCAAAAGTTCATACATTAATCTTGGTTTTAAGTTTTTGTGCATTGTTACTCAACAACCTACCTTTTGTGTAGAACACACAAGATGTTTTCACCTGTTATTGTCAGCTTATTAGGGGACAAGTTATGATTCCCGTAACTATATAATCTGGTAATTAAGGTAACATAAAGAAGAACGAACATGATCGTTCCAACTGTTGGTGAGAGTCACTGTTACCAGATGGTGTTGGAGTGAAAATTGCCTGTGGTAATGGATCACTGATATTTCAGTACATTCCCATCTGTACCTGCTTTGAGGGGGGAAAAAACTGCCATGTGAAGCATTCACAGCAGACATCGCCATTTGGCGTCGTAGTTTTTAACTTCGTATTAATGATGCTATTAAGCACAGATGGTGGCCTATAATCCAGCTGAGCTGATTGATGAATGGTTGCGGATTTGTCTTTTTTTCTATGCTGAGAACAATGAAAAGGGGAGATTTGGAGTTTTTTTATATTCCATTCACATTCACTGTGGTATTATATCTTAGTTGTTACTAACTGTTACTGTATAAACTAAATAGATTTTAATTTCAGTTTATCAAAAAAGCAATGCAAATGAGATAAATATAGCAAGATATTCTTCCAGACAATAGACCATGTAAAAAGCATGGCACATACTTTTGCGTCAAGTATGTTTAAGGTTTGTTCTCTTACCTTGATGATGGGATTTGTGCTTTCAGTCACTTTCAGATTTAGTCTCATTCTTTCCCCAACAGTTAACACCTGATTTGAACACTCAGTCTTTTCGTTGCTGTAATTTAGACCCGGAAATCTCTTGTAAATTTGGGGCACATTTAGAAAACTTTGTCACCTTGACTGTTATTTTTATAACACACACAATCACCACAAATTCTGAATTAAATTTAAATCTAGCCTATTCTAACACACGAGTCTCCTTTTATTTAGCCATTTCATTGCAGGGCTGGTGGTATGTTTAGGGCTTATTTTGCACGTTGGCCGAAATTATTCAGGGTTGTCTCATCTGAGAAAAACACCATCAGACCTATTTTTGCACATTCTTTGTGTCTCCTCCATCTGTGGCGACAAACTACAAAGGGGTATTCTTATAGCCTTCTTTAGAAAATGTAACAATCTTCTTGCCACTGCTGTAAAAGGTCATATATATGGGGTATATGATTATTTGCGTCATTTATGATTCTCCAATGTCCGTCTGAATGTACACAGCTAATGTTCTGTAGCTACACCACTCACAGCTCACACTGAGCTTTAATGTACCAGTTTTTTTTTTATGAATTAATCCCCTCCTCCACTGTCTTTTGGCCCACTTTAAAATCAAAGTGTCAGAAAAACCTCTCAACTCAATGAGTGAGTAATTTTTTTTTTCTCTACTTAAAGATTCTTCACATTTTACAGAATGGCCCTTGAAGCCACCATGTTCCTATTAGATGTGGGAATCTAATTACAAATATCTGATTTGAAAAGGGGGGAATGAGTTAACCTTTTGCTGAAATGCCACTGCATTACCATCTGTGAATGGCAAGGAGGAGGACCAGGCCCGAGGCATTTCCACAGCAACATGCTGACTGATAGGCAGTTTTCCTACCTCAGGGGAATAATTGCATGAGGTTTAGTTTTGTGTCAGTCTGTGAGACTTTCTTGGATGCTCAGTATCTAAATATGTAAGATTTTTATTCCAATGTGATAATGGATTGACTAGAGATTCTAGGTGCATTTGTTGTGATTGATTTATTCTCTGGTTAATCTGCTAATGAACAACAATTTGATAATGTGATTAGTTTTCGTAGAAGCTGTAATGATTTTGTGTTGCCAGTTTTATGTGCCTTGAAAGCTTTAGTCATGTAAAGCATTGCATACATAATGTTTTTGTTTTGCAAGCAGCAGGAGTTGCAGCTGTCATGGTATTGCTGCAGGGCTAAGCTGGACCCATTTCTGCAGAGGGTGTTCAGCCTGTGTTCTCAGGACAATCGATCTGCAGAAAAATGAAGAAAAGTACTTTGCTAAATGTCAGTACACATGAAATCAATATGTACTTGTGCCGCTGTGTAATCCGGCCCCCTCCCCCTGAGTCCCAGCTACACAGACAGAGTGGTAATGTAATGGAAAGGACTGCCCTGATTGGAGTATGATGTGATATCTTTTGGATGGAAACTATCTGTGTGCTTACAAGCTGGGGTCACAGATGTTGATAGGTTAATGCTGTTCTAGGACTTTATGGTTGCTATAAGTTATGATGTTAGCTGTGTTGGGGAACATATTGTTGTTTCAAGGCTGCTGTGTCCTTCCGTCACAGCTGCATTTACTTTTATTGCTCATAAATCTTCCCCTTGTTCTGCTACTTCTACACTCTCGCTCCTCCATCTCCTCCTTGTCTTTACTGATTTTTTATCTTGCTCAAAAGACTCATGAACAACCTCCAACTCTTTGGCTCTCCATCTCTCCCGCATCTCCCTGATGCTTGCTTTCTTTATCCTTTGTTTGATTGGAAGCTCAAATTTTCCCTCAGTTGACTTTATTTCTCTATCCTCTGGTCTCACGCAGGTTGCAGGATGAGCCGTGACAGCTTACAAGTGTTGAGCAGAACAAGGGGCAACAGCAGTTATGCAATACCACACACTGACACATACAGTTGCACTGAAACATACTGTGTGTACTCAGCTTGTATGTGAGATAGTTTTAATAATATGGTCTAGGAAACAAATTAAGAATTCTTTGCTACATTTTTAAAGGGATGTTCTGATGAAGATGCTCTCTCATCTTAATCAGATGACAGATTAAGATGAGAGCCACTGTGGATGCAGAGTCCTTGTCTGAGTCTTCATTCGAGTTTTTTTTAAATTTATTTATCCTTTTAATTTTCCTTAGAATATTATCCCAATTTGAGTTGCACCTCATCCTCATTGCAACCTTTTTTACAACCAGAGAGCCTACGTGAAGAGTTTAGTTATTGTATGCATGTTTGTTCACTTCCAGTTAATAATATATAGATAAAACTTCCAGAAAGATTTGTTCCCCTGCTTAGTCATTTGCTTTTAAGGTTGTAACATACAATTAGTACTAAAGTTAAGCTAAGCGCAGCTTCATTTGCTACACAGAGCTGTGTAGCTGTATATGCAAGTGCAATTGTCAAAGTAGGCCACATGACACATGACAGAAAGAAAACAACTGTACCTTGAACATCAGGAAACAATAAAAAAAAACATCCAGCCAGATTTGGAAAACCCAGAACAAAGTGATCTATACAGAATCAATGACCACTTTATTAGATCTCCATTTGTAATCATTTGTTAGCACAAATAGAGACTCTGCAAGCTGCAGAACTTAATGTGGTTAGGTCTCTTGATGCACTCAGAACAACTTGTAGTTTGAGCTGAGGATCAAGATCCTAAGGAATGATGACTTAAGTGACTTTGCGTGTGGCATAGTTGTTGCTGCCAGACAGGGTGGTCTGAATATTTTATAGACTGCTGCTCTTCTCAGATTTTCATGGACAAGCATTGGGTTTCTAGAGAATGGTCTGTATAAGAGGAGATATCCAGGGAGTTGCAGTCATGTAAATGCATATCCATGTCAGATCTTCGAGGAAAATGATTAAACTAGTTTGAGATGATGAAAAGGCAACAGTAGCTGAAATAACTGCTCTAACCAATACCATCTCTGAACACACAACATGTTGAATGCTGAATGGACAACAGCAGCAGTTTTCCATCTCTGTCAGTCAAGAACAGGAAAGTGAGGCTGTAATATAATCCTGCTCACACAAGCTGGAGAATATCAGATAATAAAACTGCAGCCTGGTCTGATAATTATTTCAACTTCAACATTCAGATGTTGGGCTCAAGGTTGGGACCAAACAACATGTAAGGAAGTACCATATAGCCCTATAATTATCGCTCAGACTGGTACATATGGTATATTGGTGTAGGAGATTTTTTTTGGCACGTTAGGCCCCTTAGTACCAATTGAGCTTCATTTAATCACCACAGCCAACCACGACCCTTCCTTTTTGACAGTTCCAGCAGAATAATACTCCATCTTACAAAACTCCATGTAAATATAGACCAAAATCTTGGAAGAATGTTTCAGAGAACATGTTGAACCTGTACCACAAGTAATTAAGACAAGTCTGCAGGTAAAATTGGTCCAACTTGAGACTAAACAGGTGCATCTAGTAAAATGTCTTAGGCATGTAATAGTTGTGAAAGGAAAAGGAAAAAGACACTGACTGTAAAAATGCGCACATATCAGCATCTTGCATCTTTTTGGTATGGCTGACCTGATTGCAAACATAAAACCAACATCAGATATCAAGATCTCAGTTTTGTTAAGGTTTTTGTTTTATCAGTGAACTCTGTTTACCTTGTATTTTCTTCTGCCTGAGGTGTGAAGTCCAGTGACTTAACTGCATACCTCCCACCCAAACTGACTCATTCCTGTCTTAAGTTACCACACAGTTTACCTCCCTGATATCTACCACTCATGGTAGTTTAACTGAAAGGTGCCAGTTTATACAGAGGGTGGTGAGGTGGCTGGACATTTTGGCATTAGTTAAGAAGTTGGTGATGTGTATGTTAGGCAGGATGTGTGCAAGAAACGTAGCTGGATCCTGTTTTTCAGACCACAAAGACTGGAACTTTGGCTTTAAATGAGAAACACTCACACTCAGACACAACCTGGGAGTGGTAACTCCAACCTCGACTCTTAGCATCCTTGCCAATTCCAGTCTCATTCTACACACATGCTTAGAAAGGAGTACAAAGTCAGACATGCAAAAACTGATTCCAACATATGCACAGTCATCATGTGTAAAAGCAGAATTATTCATGAGGTTGCTTCAAGAAAAAAAGGCATCTAGTTTAACTGGTTTTGAGAGGCAAACGTGCCTTCATAAAACCCCCTCTTGCTTTCGTCACACATGCGTCAACTATATGTTTTATACTCAAATGCATTTACTGGAACAAAAAAAAAAAAAGAACATTTTGCATTGTTGTGTGGTTAGAAATTTCATGGTTCATGGACTGGCATGCAGAAGCCAGAGACAGACTAGTTTTGCCAAGAGTCATAAAAACAAGACAGACTAACATAATGAACAGGAGAAGTTGTTGTCATGACAAAGGAAGGCTGTAAGAAAAAGCAGGAAAGTCTGTCCTTATTACCGTATACACTCTTCTGTTTATGCTAATTGTGTTTGTGCAGACCTGTTCCTCTGAATGAAGCCTTAAGAGGATCATTAGGTTTAGCTTACTGAGTACAACAGGCACACCTATTACAGAGTCAGGACATCCCACTAGGGTGAGGGAGGAGGGAGGAAAGGCGAGAAAGACGATCAGCAGCAAGTCAAGAGAGAGTAAGAGAGAAACTGAAGAGACGCTATACTGTTTTCTTTTTTTATACTCCCTTCCTCCTTCCTGAATTTCCTCCCTGGGCAGAACAGACAGGCAGAGAGAAACAAGAGAGACAAAGAAAGGAGAAGGGGTGGCGAGGTGGCAGAGCTCAGAGTGTGAAAGCGAACCTGTGAGTGTGACTGACTCTCTGTGTGCAACATGCTCTGTCATGCTGCTGCGACTGTGGCTGCTTTCTCCAACCGGCGTCATCGGCTTTCAGGAAAAGGAATGTTTACGCTAAGAATGAGTCCCTGAACCAGTTCACAATGTGGATGTGGGACAGTAATTTCCTAGCCTTCGCAGGACGAATCCCACGGAAAAAAGAGCAGCGGCCGGAGAGCTTAGTTGGTCCTGCCGGGTGGCCGCCTGCCTGTTGGCACCGCTGACACTTTCACTTAGAAACTGACTTCATGCAAGGCTCAAGTCTTTATACTTCAACTTCAGCTTTTTTTTCTCTCTTTTTTTTATGGATTCTGCTGTGCTTTATTATTATTTTTTTTAAAATTGCCTTTTGAGAGACAAGTAGGAACTTCTTCTAATGATGATAGGACCAAACAAAAGAAGCAAGAAGTTCTGTACTCAAGGACAGGTCTGAATGCATCACATAGGAGGACTTCACACAACTATGGAACATTATATCATGTTTAGGGGTCTGCAGATAGCATGGGGCAGGATCTATAGATAGAAAACTTTAATTTATAGAAGAAGAGGGGCTCCAAGGGTGCAGGGCATTCCTGACACAGCTCTGGAATGAAGCCGGGACAATCTCCAGGTGTTCCCTGTGACAGGTCCATGATGCACCTCAGTCAGTTTCCTGTCAGACGACACTCATGGATATGGTAAGTTTACAGCAACAAGTGAAATACTTTTTGTGGGACTCTATGGCAATTTCTTGTTTTAATTGTATGTGAAGCGCTCCCTCGTGACTTGCCCATCCCTGTTTTCCTTTTATGTTTTTCCCAAGCACAGCTCACATGTGTTCAAGGAAATTTATTGTTAAATGGGCCAGACATTTCCTGTCATTTTCTCCCACACTAAATGCTCTAGTTGGTCCATAAACTCAAAGGCAGTTCAGAAATAGCAAGCAAAAGCTCACCATGGTGTTGTAATGCCGTTACGGAGCAGGGAGGGAGGAGGATATTTAGTTAATGTGTTTTCACACTGTTTTGACTGTCCTGTGTTGGTTTTTCTTCCTAAGGCTGGTACATACATACTGGGAGTAGCTGTCTTTCAGCTGTGTTGTAAACTGGGCGGGACGCAAAGCAGCCAGTGATGTCAGATGGAGGGGATGTTGGGACGTGGATATTGTTTGTATTCCTAACATGGTTTTTCCACTGAGTTGAGTTTTTACAAAGGGTTTTCAGCCACGTGTCATTTCCTTAAACAAGTTGATGCTGTTGCTGTCTCACACAGCTGTTTTTAGTTTTTATCCCAACTGCTATAAACGTCTTTTACCTGTTATGACTGTCCCTGAGCCTTGTGCTATAATTTCCTGTTATGTTTCTCCTTAGACTCACACACATCTCTTGTTAAAGTACACCATGTGATGCAAATTTCCTTTTCTGATTTGGTTGGGGCATCTGTTCATATTGCAGAGAAGGGCACATACAGTTTTGCTAGTTATTGGATTGAAGTCTTTACAGTACATCAAGCTGAGCAGATTGCGGCTTTAATATTTTAGACGGCATTGTTTGTTGAATTTTCCAGCTCTGAGCTATAGTAAGGAGAGTGGAAAGCATAAGCATGGCCATCCAGACCTACTGCAGCGCAGAGAGACAGACAGAAAGAGAGCTGGCCTTTTATTGTGGAAGCAGAGTGCAAGGAAGCTTTTAATTCATACACATGGAATTATTTTATTTCAACATGCAGGTTTGCTCTTGCAGATATAACCATTGGTTAAAGTCACCAATAACAACTCTAAGATGTAGTTACCAGTCAGTAGATATGTAGTTAAGGTGGGGGATGAGAGGAGGAAGAGCTTATTATGTGAAATCAACTTTTTTGAGCTTTACATCATGTTATAATGACATCGCTTCAGCAGAAACCTGGAGTGTTGCCTTATGTGTTTGAGGAATCCTTGACTATCCCATGGCAGCCATTCAGAAATGCCTAAACTCTTGCTCCCACAAACCGCCACAGATGTCTGCAAAGCTCCTTGAAGTTGCAGTCTCCAGCCGAGCCTCTAGATCTCCCCTCCCCTACACCTTCCCCACTCAGCTCCACCAGACTAGCTCTAGCAGCAATTAGCACCTGGTCGAACTGAGCGCATCATACTTCTCCGTCCAACCCTCCTAAGAATGGTTGTAAACGGTCTAATGGAGGAGCATTGCTGTGATGACAGTCAGAAAGAGCAGAAACTTTTCAAAGAGACAGATGCCAAATTTCAAAGTCAAATTTCTTGTAAGTTACGGTTGATATATATATATATATATGTATGTATACATACTTTTTATACAACTGAAAGTAGCATAGTTACTTGATGCTCCTATAAAATGTTCCAGGAAAATACATAGTATCCCCATTTTAGTGGCTGAGTTAGAAGAATTAGTTAGAATTCTTCTAACTCAGAAGAATACTGAGTTCTGCAAATAACTGCTGTAGTTATTTGCAGGCTAGTTGCAAATAACTTTTCAGTCCTGTTAAAAATTTCAGATGCAAGCATTAGTCTGAAAAACTGAAGATTGGGTCTCAGACTTTCCTTCAGATGTTGGAAAATATTTTTTTCTACACAGTAAATCTATTAGCCTTGTGACTTTTAGATATGTGTGTGCAAGTGAAAAAAGAGCTCTCAGGAAGACTTGTATTATTCATTGCACCTTGATAATGGACCCATCCTTTACTCTCTGTCAGACCTGTGTTGTTCTGTGTGGCACTAAAAGGAAAGGGATCATAAGGATTACAGTAAGATAGAATTTATTTCAGTTTAAAGTATGCTTTCGTATATGCACTGTTCTGCACATAAATATGCAAGGTAAAGCTTTTGAAGGCTAAAAAAAGAAACCATTGCAGGGGCTGTAAAGTTCAGATGGCCACAACAGTTGTCTCTGAGACGTGTTGCCCTCTCTGTGTCTCGACAAGCCTCACAACAGTAGAGCATTGTAGTTATTTTTACACTCAGCTTTGAATTTACTTTATCTAAATTTGACCTTTTAAGCCACTATAAAGCTTAAAGCAAGTACATTGAAGTGAACAAAATCAAAATATTAACACACGAGTCAGCTGATCCCAACTGTGTTGTTTACATTGTATTTTGTCATATCTAATTAACAAGGATTGTGGATTAGCTAAAATATATAATACATGCCCAGTATTTGATGCAGACATTTTAATGTGAGTTCAAGATTTAAAGCTTACTTACATTTGGTTACCTCTTGTTTAAAATCTAAAATAATACAAAGATAAACATGATCCTTCATTCTACTATGAATACAGAATCTTTGTAACAGCTTCAGATTTATTAACATTTACTCCTAAAACAAATAAAAACTTTACATCAGCAAAATGACTGCTAATGCTCTTTTATATGCATGCCGTTTACATGCACATAAACCGCATGTAAACTTAGTACCGGTAGTTTACATGCTAGTAGGGATAGTAGCATGTAAACTGCTGGCTAATTTGAGCCAAATTTAATTAGAAAGATATTTTTAAAAACCACCATGCACTGGGGAATAAAATTAGACACAGCATGATAACTTCTAAAAGCAGAACAAAATAACTATGATATAAGCCCTTTTGGATTTCATCTGAGAACTTGAAGACTGCTGGTCATTGTTTTATGTTCCCCATGTTCACAAAGGAAGATGCTTTGGGGACAGTGGTTAGTTTGGAGCATGCGAATGCCAAATGGAAAGAAAAAGGTCCATTTTGGGAAAAACCGATGTTATTTAAAGATTTCTAACAAGCAAATGCTTTATGCTCCAATCTAAGACAAGTATTTGTTCTTGTTTTTATGTTTGCTCTGGCTACAGCATCTACAATAGTTTTCTAGGCAGCCCTCTGTGAATTTTATAAATAAGTAATTTAGAAATAATCTACCAAAAATTTCTTTTAACAATTCTAAACTGTATTTCAAAGAATCTCTGCTTAATGGCTTGATGTAGAGTTATATGTATAGCAGCCATAGACGCTGTACTTGTTGCTGCTCTCTGGCCACTGACATTCCCAGTTGGAATTCAGACTTTACCTAAATGCTGACTTTTTTGTTATATTTCTATATGGCAACTTGAAATATGTGATTTCTTATTACTAATAAAATGCACCATTAGCCATCGGGATTATTGGGAGATAGAAGATGCTCCTAACTAGCATCCAACTATTAGCCACTCAGTGTATTCTAATTGCCATTATCAAACCATTTGTTTGATAATGGTACTTGTCTGTCACTTGATACCCTAAAATACTTAAATTCCTGCCAAGCAAGTTAAGTTTGGAGATAGATTTTTAGTGTTGATTAGGCAGCCCGTTATTTGTAGATACTTTCAAAACTACAGTACTACCTCCTTTCTTACTACAAAATAAGAGTTCCAAACATAGGTGTTCATAAAAGGGTCCCCTAGTAATAGATTACACAAAATCCTGTTGATATCAGTTAAGAAGCTCTTTGTGAGACTGAATTCCCTTTGATAAAAGCTATGATGTTTTAGTCTTGCAAAACTTCATTCTACAAGCTCCCATTACACCCCTAGAACAGAGAACTAGTATTTAGTTTACAGGCTTCATCAACAGGAGAAGTTACCTTCTGTAATGTACTGATTTCATTTCATCACTACAGAAATTTACAGCTGTTTATTAATAGGATGAAAATGGAAAGGCTGATGCTTAATATTAATAAAGATTCCAAGTTACTACAGTCTCCATGAATAATGCAGATGCATACTGGCTTTTAGTTATGTTGTAACAGTTCAACCCACATTCTGACACTGGGTGTTGCCTCCAGCTGAGCAATGAACAAACTGAGATGTATGATTGCCTAAACTTCATTAAACACTAACCAGAAAGGAGATGAAAAGTCTGTGTAGTAATCCACTTAAGTGAATCCAGTGCCTCAGAGAGAGGGACAAGGAGAGGCTATATTTAGAACAAAGATTGCAGATGCTCTGCTTCATGATTCCTCTCTCTTCCCGTCCTCTACTATTTACTTGTAGCATGAGTGGTTTCAGTGGAAATGTGACGGTTTGGGATGTGATAATCTGCTGTATGCAAGGTGTTTAAGAACTTCAGATTTTATTCCCTCTACTTCATTTCTCTCTCATCCTTCTTTGTTTCTGGTGGCCCCAGCAGTTGCTACCTCTGATGTATTTTATCTATTAGATAACAGGACACATGGAATTTTTATCTCATTTCTTTGACGCTTCTCCCATGGTGCGTTGTCATTGATTCCAGCTCCGATGGGTTCGTCTCAGCTGGGCTTTAGATTGCTTTCCATCACTCCGACTCATTGTGTCGTAACCGAGGCAGAGATTCTAAAATGTGCTGTTTGGGGACGGCAGAGAGTTCCTGTCAGTTTTCGGGAGATGCACTCATCAGTCACCGTTGTCCCTTCACTCCGTGAGCTATGAGCAAGAGTGTGTGCATGTGTGGGTATGAAATACAGGTCTGCTGCTCACTTCCAGCATCAATCCCTGCCAGCCTGCTGTGCAGGGGAGATTCTGCCTTACACAGTCTTATTAAGGGTGCTAGCAATTCACCTCACCTGAAAAGGCCACACAGTCTAACACTCCTTTCTTCTCCACACATTCCTTTTCTTAACACTTCGTTTTCTCACATTAGCCCTGCTGCTTTGCTCATGTTCACAATGAATGAAAGAGCTGTGCTTGTACATGTTGAACAAGGTACTCGTGCATGTTACAGTGAAAATTAGACTACAGGAACAAAACCTGACTGAAAAACTTGTAGTAACTACATTCCTTTGATAATTGAGTTTTTTGATCTGCTGATTACGAGTCAGAGCTTCCAATTTTTGGCTGACAGGTTGGGGATCTTAATTATTGTCAAAGTCTATTTTATTTTACAACATAAGTGGGTCTGTCACTGATTAATTTTTAAAGCATGTCAAGTGTCCACCCTTTCAAAATAATATTTGTAAGTCGCTTCAGCCTCTGTCAGTCAGATTTTAGGCAGAAAGGCAAAGAAAGCTCTTGTTGGTTTGTTTTTCCTCAAAGCATTGCAGTGTTAAATTGATTTAGAAAATACTTGAAGCATAACAGGCATGCCCCTGCTGATGTGCTTGCAGTTCAATAGTCACTTCTGTTCAAATTGTAACCTTTTTTTTTTTTTTCTTTTGGACTTTGATTCATTCCCTTCTTTGAACTAATAAACAATCAGCTCACCATTTCACACTTAGTTCTGCACTCCCACTGATGGTCATTTCTTTGTTTGTCCAGTGTTATTTATTTAGATTTTAATTCATACGAGTAGTGAGTCAGTTATTACTGGCATGCCTATCCTTCCTCTCTGTCCCAGCCTTCTGCTTGCTTCATCATCCAATTTGTGTGTCACACATTGCTTCTCTTGGATTTCACATTGTGTTTTTGTGCCACCTATTTACACTGCAGTAGATTTCCCCTTGTTTTTCATCTATCTCACTTCTCGTGTGTTCCATGAAACCTATCAGATGAGCTCATTCTGCACCTCACCAGTGCAGAATGAGGATTGTCCTCATCCTCTGTTATCCTCGCTCGGTGTGCCAAAAACAAGCTTTGGCAGACCAGTGTAGTCCAAACACACGCAGCTTTTGGATTATGAAGATAAGTGAGTGTATTAGAGATAACCGAGCATATTATTTTTATTCAGCTGTCTGAATAAAATAAGTTAACCTTTGTGCACATTTGTCATCAACCCAGTGATGCAGCTGGCATTTAGAAATATTTACTTTTGCGTTACTTATTTTTCTTGAAATGAAAGAAAAGTGCATAGGTTGTTTCCTCTGAATTCACTCAGGAGCGCACTTTAACCCACTCTGTCTTTACTTATCATAATTAATAAACACAAAACAGCAAGACATCAGTTGGATGTGCTATAGCAGTGTGAGTGGTGCTAATGGGCATAACTATGTGGCACTATAGTTACATAACTCCCTCACTGGAGTGCCTATGAAATGAACACAAGGGCTTTGGTTCCAGACAAAGACCCCCAGGGGGCTTTGGGATCATTTTAAATATCAATTTCATTCCAATTTTAGTCACCTTAGTTGCCACTGTGTCTGTCTGCACAGCAGCTGTTGAGCAGGGTATTCAATCATGGTCTTATCTGCAGGACGGAGGCAACAAGATGGACAGATCAATAAGAACACAGTGTGGAAACCAGACGCTGGAGGCTGGGGGGTTAGCTGGTGGTTCGTCTGATAGCTCGGTATAAATCGAAAGTAGGTGTTACAAATGTTGCTGTTAATTAAAGGAAAAAGTTAAAAACTTGAATGTTGTATACACTTCCTTGCCACCTTCTTTGGTAAACCTGTACATTTGCTTGTTAACGCAAATATTGAATTAATCAGTCACAGGGCAGCAACACATTTAGACATCGAGATGTGGTAAAGATGTCTTTAGAACTGATTTTCAGAATGGGAAGAAAGGGGATTTAAGCCACTTTAAACATGACACATTTATTGGATAGAACTGAGTAGTTCAGATACTTTTGGGATTTTCACATCAGTCGTCTCTCAGAATGGTCTGAGAGAGAGAAAATATCCATCGAGTGGCAGTTGTGCGAATAATGCCTCAACGTCAGAGGAAAATGGTCAGACTGATTCAGGATGATTGAAAGGCAACAGTAGGATAAGTGGTATAGACAATGCATGGATGGAAATACCATAATAGTATCACAACACATGGTTTCAAAATTTGTAATTAGTGTACAACAATCCAGTCCAAGTGTGATGAGTACATAGATTGTGTTTTCATTGCCAAAAGGTGATCTTAATGTCCCATGACAAAATCAAAAAGTATTTTTTGACAGATTAAATGTTTCATTAATCACAAACTGTCTTAAAGACCGTATCCAATGACTGGATAGTGCTAAACCAAGCATACACCACTTCATTAATTGAGAAATATCATTGTACCACACCCCTTTTGTTAGAAATATCCCTTGCAAAAGGTATTTTACCTGTAACATATTTTTATGCTCTTGTTAACCTATTTTTTATTGGTTAAAAACAACAGCTTCTTTATCTGACTAAAAAGGGATCACATTTTCCTGACATTTAAGTGTGCTGATGGAAAATCAAAAGAAGCCATAAGATATCCTTACGGTGCAGCACTGTCCGTCCCCATTTGTCCCGAGCCCAGATGGTTTCAGGTTCCTTCTTGTATAAAAAACAAGCAGTTTCCTATGGTTAGATATTTTATTTCAGTTTTAAAGAAATAAAAAGATGTTTTTTTTTTTTTTAAGTAGTGCCAAAGCCTTGGCCCTGGGGTTTTCATTAAGATAAACTTTGTATGAGGGGTGTCTGTGTCACTCCCTGCTTTTTGTGAAATGGAGAAGTTGGACCTGCTTTGATTTTTTTTTTTTTTTAGAAGCCTCAAGCTTGAACAGCAATCCCCATCAAATGCCGATTTTTAAACAGTTGTTGACTTGTCCAAGAAATTGACTGATTCAACACATATTTGCTCAGCTGTTTTCTTCTTTGTTCTGCCACCTCCCTTGTGATGCAAGTTTCAGACATGAAGCCCAAAGCATCACAAATGTAAGGGGAATTATCTCTTATCAGAACAAAAACACCGACATGATGCTGTGCATTTTCATGAGGGAATTGCTTTTGACGAAGGTGGGGATTAGGATTGCCATGATGACGACAGCGTGTACGAGGAGGCATAGAAAAAGATTTAAAAGGCTTAGGCTTGTAGAGGGTGTCCCCTCACTTACACACACATACTTCACCGGATTTAGAAATATTATGGACTTTTGCTAGCTTATAACTCCAGCTTATGCTCATACACAAAATTGGATGGTTTGACTTTAAATTTAGCTGATCATCATTGGTTCATTCCATTTAAGACCAGTACATTTGATCTTTTTATGGCTGATTTTTAGCCTGCATGATTTTCCTTATTATTGTTGCCTTACTTGACTGATCATAATTGTGATTTTCTGTCCAATATAGTAGAAGAGAGTCTCACATCACTTGGTGTTGTGTGCTACATAATATGGATGGTTGGACACTGAACAACTGCATTCATTAGTTGAACTAGATGAACACACAGATAGAAAATACATGTTTTATTTTTGCAGTGTTTTTGCATTTTTTCAGCTTCTTGTTCTCCAAAATTGAACAGCATTTTGTTGAAAACATAACTGATTGGTTCTCAATGTTGCTCAATTTTCTGTGTGCCTACACATTATTCTAAATCCCTCCAGCAAGATGCAAATAATGAATATGGCATAACTGAAATGATTATATTACAAGTGTGCATGGAATATATTAAATATTCCAGCTCCTCAGGTATTCTCCCACATTATGGTTTACTAAATATTACCAAATGAACACTGTAACATGGTTTTAATAGACTTTACTGATTACTTCTGCAGTATTTTTCTTTGGCCATGCAAAGTGCAATTAAATCCTGATGAGTCTCTTGCAAACTTCTTATTGAGTGTCACGGGAATGTCCCTCAATAAGAAGGGGGACATGCCTTCTTATTTTACGTAATGTTGGAGTATTATTCAGATGGTAATATATTTTCAGTCAAGGCAACCTCTAATTTCTTCTGATAAAAATCATTCTGTAATGGGTCAATTTTATCATGTGATGCAATTTTCTGCTAGAAAGCCCTGAGCTTGTTGATGTTAGTTTGATGTTGCCCACATACCAAAATACTGTTGCAAAGTATGTGCACTCTGGCATAGAAACAGTATTTGCCCTCATTCAGAATAACGCTCCCTGCCTCACAGCAGAAAAGGTTGAGATAGGTTTAGTTAGTATAACGGGTCAAATTTCAGGTCCTTTTCTGTGCTTACAAACCCATTCAACATAGTAGAATATCTGTTCCTGTGAGGACACAGCATTTACTCTGTCCATCTGTCTATCCATCCATCCACCCACTCTCCCTCCAGGACGGGTCGTGGGTTGCAGCCTAAGCAAAGGCCCAGACTTCCACTTGGCCTGTTCCTCTGTTTTATGCTCTCATGTTAAATGTTTTTTATTTTTTGTTTTGTTTTTTTGGAAAGTCATTTGAAAGCATTGAATACATCAGTCTCTGTGTAATTAATCAGTAGAATATGTTACACTTATTGAATTGAGCTACTGAAATGAATTAACTTTTTAATATTATTCTAATGTATTAAATATGAGTGTATATCTGGAATCTTCACTGTTAGTTTTAGTTCACTTACTTATTACTTAAGGTGGACAAATATCAAATCAACCCACTCCACTTGCCTCCTCACTGATGGGGGTACAGCTGTTTACACAACTGCAGAGTCGTACTTATTAAATTGCATATCATACCCCAGAATATTTCATAAAATTGATGTCACACTGGTACGCTCTGCATGTGTTTTGAAGAACAGTTTAATCTGGATTACATGTTCAGGGCATTCTTCATGCAAGGCAGCATTCTTCGTGCAAGGTGGCATTCTTTGTGCATCCCCCTGCACACGGCCTGTAAATATATGGCCATATGCAGGTTTCACACGCCGAGCAGCCCAATGATGTCATCACAGTTTTAATGAAGGATTACTCTGACATCACAGGGGCCGCTGCCAACTTAAACCTATTAACTTCACCATGTGCTTGAGGTGCACTTGAGCTGCAGCTACGTGTGCATGTGTGCGATGGAAAAGCCTCTCAGGCAAAATGCTCAAGTCCACGACTGTCTGTTTCCTGCTTTCACAAGTTTCAGATTTTAAAATTTTGTTCTTTAAATATTTATTTAAATATATTATTTAAAGTTTAGAAGCTGTCGCTTTGATTAGAAAATATGATAAATACAGAAACACATGACCAATGCATAAAGGTGATATTTAAAAAAAAAAAAAATTATCTTGCCAGAATCCAATAAATAGATTTTTAAGAGTGGAATTTCTGACAAATATACCTGGCATTTGGCTTTTAAATAATCAGAGGTATTTCTTTAATTTTCTATTAAATATTGATATGATTTTATTCACCTTGTTTTGATTTTAGTGCTGTTAGAGAAGCAAGCAGACATGGGATTGGAAAGACTTAAACTGTTCCAGATTATAAAACCACCAAATGTCGTTAAAGTAGATTATAAAGCCTTATGCTTTCAGAGTCGGTGGTGTGTGTGACTTCTGCTGGTGTACCACTGTTTAAACGTTAAAATGGCAGTGGGACATCAACACCCTCCTGCTTACACATTAACAGCAGTTACCCGCCAGCAAGGAGAGATGCTTTTCTTTTTGGCCCCTGGACTCCGTTTTGAACCTGGGGACGCAAATCCTCAAGTCTGTGGGGGGATTTGCTTTTGTATTCCAGAACATTGCCTTTCGAGTACATTCTGTACCGAGGTGCCTCGCTAGAGTGACTATAAATTGCAGCCCTTTGGGTTTTGTTTCTGAATAATGATGACACATAACGCTGGATTATCAAAAATAAAATCGTCAAGCTGGTTTTGTTATTTCTTCTGTGGATCTGACTCTGAGGTCTACCCTGACACAAGTGGTTTTGTGCTTGTAGCACTGATTTCTTCATGCCGGTCACACTACATGCTTTTCTAATTCATTCAGTCCAGCATCTCTTCAGCTTTAACTCATCACGACACTTGCTCTCTTCTACTCTCGCTGTCACTCTCTCTCTCTCTGTGTCATTCTCTTTCTGTCTCTTTCTCTTTGTATTGCCATATTCTCAGCAATTGCAGTAAAATGTGTAAGCACTCCAAGAACACACATGTGCGCCATGACTAAGAGCTTTTGTTGGTTTGATATTAAGCTTTCCGCACTTCTCTACGCTTCTCATTCTGCAGTAAAGGTGCTCTCTATTCTTCTTTGTGCTCGGCTGAGTCTATGAGACGAACAGCTTAAATCCGCTCTGTGGCCTTTGAGTCAGCGTGATGTATAAATAGAGTTCAGGTAAGTCATGGACTATATCGTGCAATATTAAATGAATGTTGTTAATATCTAATTTCTTGGCCAAAACCAATGTGAAATCCTGCCCCACAATGCTTTGCATGATCATAAACAAATTTCCTTCCACAGTCAGCCCTGATTGTATAACTTCAGTTGTTCCATCCTTGACCCTGTCATTCTCAATCTCTCATAACACAATCTTCCCCCATTTCCTTAGCAACTGAGGGCTCATTGGTTGTAACTTCCTACCTGTCCCTTTTGAATTCTGCCATAGCAACCACATTATAAACATGAATCCAGCAGAGGGACTATGAAGACAGGCATGGAGCGTGACTCTATCTGAGGAATTGCTCCTTGACATACATATTAGCAGCCCATTTTAAAGTGACAAAACTTTAAATGAGAGCTGTTCCTATTTTAAGTAAATGCAGTTTCCCTTGAATTTCAATTAGCTTTCTATTGTTCCCCCTCTGTAATCACATCACATTGGCTTATTTACATACTCAACAGACAAACATGCAATCACTGTAATCATATTCAGGCTTCTTGCAGTGCCTGCAGTGTTGCCAAGGGCTCTGTGCCTCTTCACAGTAGTTACTTTACCTATTTCAAATAGTTCAATGTGGTGTTTTCAAAATTAAGAATTTATAATCCTGCACAGATATATCATTCATGTAATTTGAAAAGTTGATGCATAACCTTTCACCTAAGCTGCTCAGCTGGTGTGAAAAGGTTTCAGTTTTCAAATCCAGTTGTTCTGCTTTTATGGCTTTAACCCTTGGGGAGTCTGAGTGACGACGGTCGCCTGGCACTGCGTCTCGGCACGTCAGTACAACCACCAGTGTGTGGCCGACTCGGCAGCAGGGCAAACATAGGCGTGTGTCCCAGAGTGTGTTTGTGTGATGATCTGTGTGCGTTTAACATGCTGCGGTGAGGTTTTTTCTAATACTTGCTGTTTACCAACTCGCGTGTCTTTGTGTGTGTGTGGTGAGCTGATGTGTTTGGATGTTCAGGAAGTATGGAGAGGGTTGTCATCATCTGTCTGAGTATTTTTGACTTTGACAGCCTTCCCTGTCCACGCAGGAGTTGTTGTCACATGCTGGCTGCTTCTGTCAGAGCTGAGGAGGAGCTAGAGCTCCGAGGAGATTTGCTGCTCTGCGTGTTTGTGCAGCTGTGATGCTCCTGGTTTGGGCTGTTGCTCACCTACACCTGAGTTCTCTCTATGGAAACGATTGCCACCTGCTGGCAGCTTAGAATGTAACTCTTCAGGATCTATCAGTTTAGGATAGATGGATGTAACAAATGAGACAATTTGCCATAAAGCAGTTCTGATATTAGAGAAAAAAAATCTTCCTCCTGATCATGTATTATTACTCATACTTCTTAATTTAAGTAATTTTATGCTACACATTTTCCTAATCAAAATTTAAGCGTGTGATCTAAATCTGAAACGCTCTGATGTCAAACCAAATGATTCTGATATGTTTAATGGAGCTATATTGCCCCCTGAAGGTACAAAAAAGCTATTACCGGCTCATCTGAGACGCTTCATTTCATGTATGTAAAAGCTGACTTGTTTTCTTGGATCTTAAATATATTTTAACCCTCATCATAAATCAAGAATTTAAGATGGTTTGGTGCAGGTTTTTATTAAACATTGTGAAGAAATTAATCATCTATATGGACTAAAAAAGCTAATTACCTCCTATTTAAGATTCTAGAGAAATAATTTAAAATCTTCAAAAGGATAACATCAGACAGACAGAATTACCATTAGAATATTTAATTCAAAGAACTTTAGATTTAAAAAAAATCCTTAGGTTTCTCAGTTTTTCTACAGAATACAATATTAAACCCAAAAGAAGATTTATGAAAGTATGTTATGATTTTTTTATGATTGGGGAAGCCGTGTCAGTCTTTTTATTTCCACTCATTGCTGTTTTACTCAATCTTTAATTAAAAAAAAAGCACTATTAAATTCTCGTGGTCCAACAAACTTCTAAAATGTAAATATATAACATGAGCTAATTGCATTTTTTTAAAGTAGAAAAGCAATATTTACCTTCCATCCAAGATTTCCTAGTACAGTTTTATTTTGACTTTTACTCATAAATCTTAAGCAAGAATATATTTTTAAGACCTTCTAAAATTAGAAGTATTTTTATATGGTGTTTGCTCACATTACACCTTTTTAAAGTTCTGTTTTTTATAAAGTAACACAAGTATAACCAGCAGATATAAGCGGGTCACTTATTCAGACTATTTGTTAGAGTAAACCTGGAGTCAGCTGCTTCCTGCTGATAGCCATAAGGTTTTAAATCTCTTATCCTTACAAGTCATCATTTCCAAACAGCCAAATGTGTCTTTCTTATAAATGAGGGAAAGGTGTAGGAACTTTTTAAGATACCTGACAAACAGTATATTTGACTGTGACATTTGTAGAAGTGCTGGCGCTAAAACAACTGCATGCTTCATAAAGCACTCTGATCACTCTGAGACATTCTCTGGCATATCAGCTGAAGGTGCTTAAAATAGTTAAAAAGGGATGATTTATAGGTTAACTGTACACTTTTTTCAAATTTATTTTGCTTTCATATATGGACGCAGTCAACATTTAGCACACATCTAATTTTAGAAACATGACTAACTTTTGAAAAAGGCTTTTTTGTTTTTGCTTTTTGTAATTAATTTCATTTTCATACACCTGTAACAATTATCATGCTGATGAAGCCTTGTAAGCAGAAGATTCCACCGAATATGTTAACTTTGTACCAAATCTATATTATACCACTGAATGTGATTTCTTTGTCAATACGTACTCTTAGTGGCTCTGTGAGAGAAAATCTAAATTAGTTTGCTTTGCCTCTGCACTTTGCTCCTCCCTTGTCTGCATCTTTCTCTCTCACTCTCCATATTTCTCCTATTTTTTTCTGTTTCAAGTCACACCCATTCTGATCCCTCTCTTCTCCTCCTGTCCTCACACACCTCCCTCCTATCTAGTTAGGTGGCTTCATCAGCCTTTTCACTCCATCTATTCTTCATCTTTTGTCTGAGCCTACACACAAGTGCATGTGTGATACAACTCATTTAAGAAAAGCATGAGTTTGCCTGTGAACTCGGATTATCTGTCATTGGAGAAGATAGCTCGGTACCGCCACGCCTGCTCCAATGGTTCACCCTACGCCACGAACAAGCCCATCGACATCAAACCTCGTGCTAGGAGAGGGTATGGCTCCTCACCGAAACTATTTGCTGGAAGGTGTGTCAGTAAATAGACTTTAATCAGATTTCTATATGCTGTTAAGCTATTTCCTATAACATCCTATAACATTCTTCAAATAACTGGCTTTGTATGTGCAGTATAGTTGGAATTGGGCTTTTGGTTGCATGTGACAAGTTGAGATTTGGTAACTGAAATAAAAGAGGAATGAGAATCAATGAACTCTCTCATCGCTTTGTGCTTGTATTCTTTCGGTTCATACTGTGCCCAAAACAGATTTGTGTGTTTGTATTACTGGTATTTATGTGCACAGTGTGTGTGTTTATGTGTGCTCTGTCTTATCAGAAAATATGCTGATAAATAGTTCTACCTGGACAACACAGAACTGGAGCGGATAGTTGTGTAAACGGCCGTTGCTTGGTGGCTGCAGCTCTGCAGTTTTGCTGTTTGCTTTATAAAACTCATAGTGTTGGCCTGAAGTGTAGGTCATTTTGTCCAGGGTTATGTTTGTGTTCCTTAGTGCTTTGTGAGGAAAACAAAGTATTCCCCAAGCTTTTGATAAAGCACAGCCAAATATATAATAATTGAGAGATAAGCAGGTTCCAACAAGTGACCATGTGTTCACTAATGAGCAGAGGCCAGGCTAATCATCAGACCACTCTATGTCCATTAAAGCTCAAAGATACATTTTAGGAGCTCATTATGCCTGTTTTTTCTTCATCATTTCTCTAACATGTTGTCCACAGTCCCAGTAAGTGGCTGTCATTCGATGTTCCCTCTTGCCTGTTTTCTATGTCTGAATGAATAATCGCCAGTATATGCACCTGCATAGCGTTTGGATGCAGCTTTATTGGCAGGCGGTTCCATACATACAAATATGGATGTAACCTGGTCGATAATGTTTACCAGCCATCTGTGCTGTCCCCTTTCTAAGTGCTATTTATTTCAACCTTTAATGGATATGTGCGTGTCTGGCTCTTGGAGGAGAAAAAAAATCTATAACTTTCTCAATTACTCTGTTAACTTAGCCCATGTCTGTAGGTTTATAACAATACCTAATTGGAACAGTAGGTGGCAGTAATGTGTTTGTTTTAACAGGAAAAAAAACTGTTGTCTCTAATGCATTTTAAACTCATTAGGTTTTACTTATTAGATTTTGTTAAATTATTTCTATGCTATAATTAGCTTATAATGTACCCAAAGATTTTCTGAAGGTTCTGTTGAAAAGTTGTACATATAGTAAAGTTCAGTGAGCATGATTTAAAAATTATGTTATATTTGACGTTATGCGTTTCTTTTGGATTTAACATGTCAGAATTGATAAGAATTTAAGACAGGTCATTTTAAAATGCGAAAATATTAATATTTTCAGGTTTCTGGACACCACCTGATGGAATAAGAGATTATCTTTGCATGGCCTAAAAGCTCCAGCAAAAATATTTCATAACTGATCTGAAGGAAACAGAGAGGAGGAAAAGTTAAATCTAGTGTTCACAAGCACTTGAAATGAGATGAAAAACAATTAATGGCTAATGTGTGAGGTGTTTATTGCTCATAGCAGCATCAAATGTAAAAAGAAAAAAAATAGTTGTATTTTTTACGCCATGAGGTATTTTATGATGAATTCATCATTTCTAGAGACAATATTACATTTCAGCATGTACAAAACGTTGATTCATCTTATAACCCTGCAACCAGTAGGTGGCAGTAAAGCAGCTTCAATGTTTAAATATGTTTTATGTGAATGTCCCTGTGTTGAAAAGTTTGAAGTGTTGGGTTTACTGTATTGCTTTACATTAAATGCAGATTACATGTTCAATTTAGAATTGTGCTACTAAGATTTTAGACCCCTGTTTCTGAGCTGTATTTAAAGGTACTTTTTAATCTTAGTAAAGTGCTGTTGCTATTTCAGAAAACAGCTAGACCGCTCATTCAGATATATTAACATTTATTTCCAGTCTCAAAAAAGAGGAAGCTGAATTTATGAAGCTGTTTTTTGCTTCGTGGACCTATTTTATCAATACCAACTATGCTTCTGACTATGATCCGTAGTCAGACTCCACAGTATTTGCAGCGTTCATGTCACAGTGCACTTGTGGAAATTTCATTAGGTTTCTTTAATTCACTGTAAAACAACAGGCTGCCATTTTGCTCAGTTTATACCAGAGATTAGTTCTTCACAGTTGTCATTTCATTGAGCACATGGAATTCGCAGACTGGTAATAGGATTAGTTTCCCCCTTGTCACCAGTTTCTAAACTGCATCAGTCTGCCTTACTTCACCGTAAGCATTATGACTGCTTGTATAACTTACTTTTTAATAGGCGCCCCTTACACCTAGGCTTTTTGTGCCTGAAGCCCTGGATGTCTTTTGAATGGCCAAAGAAGAAGTAGTAAAATACATATCTACTAAAAAAAAAAAAAAACTGCACCCAGATCCTGAAATATCAATTAAACTCCAAATATTTACTTTAAAACAAGCAGATTTGTTTATTTTTTTCTTTTGTATTTCATACAGTAAGCCCACTGCATGGAACTTCTCTCTATCAAGTCTTGAAAAAACCAGGTCATTTGTGCAGAACTGAGGTGCTGCCTCAACAGAATCAGGTTGGATGGATTTTACATAGCTCACTTTATTAAAGCAGTCTTAAATGCTTATATCATCATCTGATGTGTAAGTAAACATGAGCCTAAGAGGGAATAACAGGTAATGCAAAAGTAAAAAGAAGTCACTGATCTTTTGTGATTTCATTTAGGTTATTTTGGTTGTGCTATAAAGGAACAGTGTCCCATTTAAGGTCAATTTCCACCAGTAAAAAGTTCTCCAGCCATTTCTCTGAGCACGTGGAGTTTCCAGTCTGTGGTGATAGGATTAGTTTCCCCCTTTTCACCAAACTCTAATCTACATCAGTTGGCTATGGTGGACTGTAAGCAACACATTAGCTTGTGCAATTGACTTTATATCATCTTGAATGGGTAACATTTAGACATTTTTACTGTGTAAACTTAATACATTAGGCCTGTTTGCGTGGAGTTTCTCTGACATGCATGAGTTTCCTTCAATGACATTGAGTTTTGTTGTCCAAATTAGCCTATATGGTGCAAGTGTGGATTGCCTTGTGATGAACATGTCAACTTTTCCAAATTAAGAAAGTGATGTATGTATGGATGTGTTGTAATGGAAGTCTGCTGGCTTTTAACTACACATTTGTAGAGGCTGTGCAGTCTGTCAGCATTTGCCAAACTTCTTTCCCAGTGCAATTCTTTCCTTTAAACCTTTGTTAGCATTTCCTTTTTCTGCCTTCAGTCTACTGAATTCACACACTCATTATGCATCCTCTCATAACAACTGCTGTTAATGACAAGTATTTTCACTGCTTTCAAAACAAAAGGACAAAAATATTTTTTCTGACAATATTTGTTTCTATTTGTTTTGATCTGGAGCTGACATCTTATCTTTTTGTAGCAAAATGGGGGGTTTTTTTGCGGAAAGTTTAAGGTATTTCCTATTTAATTTATGTGGTTTTATTTAATTCTCAATGGGTAACCACATTAAGTAAATAAGTAAAGCAAGTGAAAATTGTTCAGTAAGAAAACTTTGGATTATTATTTATCTTGTTTATAGGGAGTAAGTTCTGATCCGGGTTTGGGCCAAATTATTATTCCAGATCAAACCAAAACAAATCCAAGTCACCTGTGTTTGGTAGACATGATTTCTTGGACTCCTATAACCACATATCCTAAAAGTATACTAGGAATATGGAAAATTGCTTTACAATCATTGGTTGTCAAAAATACATCATGGGTGACAACTACTAATTTATGGAATGATGGGACAAGCCCTCCAAAAATACATGAAAAAGCAAAACCCAAGCCTGCTCTTAAGATTAGCCAATTTTCCAGACTTTAACAAATTACATCTTTGGTTGAAGATTATGAAATAGTCCTAAAATTTACTTTCTTACCCTAATTCAAAACAAAATAAATAACAGAATCTTGAAGGAGATGAGTACCGTATTTCCGCACTATAAGGCGCACCGCATTATAAGGCGCACCTTCAATGAATGACCTGTTTTAAAACTTTTTTCATATATAAGGCGCACCACATTATAATAGACGCTACAGTAGAGGCTTGGGGTTACGTTATGCATCCATTAGAAGGAGCTGCGCTAAAGGGAATGTCAACAAAACAGTCAAGATAGGTCAGTCAAACTTTATTAATAGATTACAAACCAGCGTTCTGACAACTCCATAGCGTCACACGATAAAACAGATGACAGAAATAAGGCATTACAATTGGAAATAGTAACACAAATAGCAGCTGCATCTAATTAACCGAGCTTAATAGCTTAATACTAAACGGCTAACGTTTAGCTCTCAACAATACAAGTAAACAACACCAAACGACCATAATATTCAACGGGACAAAGTACAA
>CAEFZY010048089.1:0-60713 GCA_903066815.1 Brachyrhaphis roseni | reverse complement strand
TATATATATATATATATATATATATATATTTATATAATTATAACCATCCTTCAAATGTCGCCACCAGCAGCCACTGGGTACAAATGCTTGCAAATATTAAATTAAATTGGTCTCTGATTTTAATACAGAATCAATTTATTGTGCTGCTCAAAATTTTTCATGATTCTCGTTGATTTTTATTTTTCAGTGTTTCCTTTACATTCTAAAAAAAAAAGACATTCACAATATCAGTGTATTAATAGATATTAACATTTATGTAGTTGGTCTTTATAACAAAACATGATTTTTGTACTTGGTAAAACAGCTCTGATCTGTGATCAATGTCCAGGTCATGTAGATCTTTGAAACAGTGATTTTTGCTAATTTAATTTAACTTTAAGAACTGTCGTACAGCATTCAGAATATTTCTCCCTGCCCCTCCTTTCAGGAATGCTTATTAATCATTGTTTCAGGAACAGAGGCATTGGCACACTTTGAGTTTATGCTTTTACTGTCTTTAACATTTTATATTAAAGATTCATGTAATCAGCGTTGCTAACTATGAATATCTCTCTCTCTGTCATCTCTCTGTCCTTCCTAGAGGAAGGACTTCCTCTGTCCTTCCTCTGTCCTCTAGGTAGGACAGAGAGACTCTGTCCTAAATTTTTACCTTAACTTGATATGTTCTGAAAGGCTGCCAATATTTCTCATATTTTAGCTTTTCTGTTGTCTGCTGAAATTGATCTCCAGGTCAGTTTCCTCCTTTGACAATTTACCAAAATGTTCCTTCGGTCTGTCGAGATGACGCCGAATGGCAGGCGACTCCTTTTTGTATGCTGGAAAGACGAGTGTGAAATGGTCCAAACCGCAAAGCACAAGACAACAAAGGAGCTAAGCAGCCAACAACTACCAAAATCTAATGCTATGTTGCAACAGCCTGAACGAAAACCAGACTTATTGAAAATACACTTTGCTCTTAATTAGCTTCTTACATCTACTTTTAGCCTCTCCTGTCTTTGTTTCTAAACACCCATTGACCAAAAAAACAGCTGACTCTGAGTCAACTCCCTTCAGTAAGACAACGCAACCCTGGGTAACAGTAGGAATATTTTTAGTTTAAAGGAGTGATATGTGAGATAAAGGAAGTTCTAGACGTCATTTGCGCACTAACACTTGCACCACTGACTTGAATAATTGTAGATTATGGATAGTATCTTTAACTTCCAGCTTTTCAAACAGTGACAAGTGCTACTGTTGACATGTTGTTGTTTTTTTTGCACCGTTGACAGAGTATCGTTAATGTCAAAGCTGAGGTTGGACAAGAAACTGAAGAGGAGAAGGAGCAAAAGCATAAAACCTTTGTGGAGAAGTATGAGAAGCAGATCAAACATTTCGGTAAGGGCCACTGACAACCATCAAGTCGTTTTGTCTGCATAAATGTATTCCTTGTTACAGTTTGGAAGTAGAGATGTTTATTTGTTACTGCCTTACTTTAGGGATGTTGCGGCGTTGGGACGACAGCCAGAAGTACCTCTCTGACAATCCTTATCTTGTATGCGAAGAAACTGCCAATTATCTTGTCATCATGTGCATTGATCTTGAAGTGGAAGAGGTAAGCATTTTTCTTTTTCTTTTACTTATCCGCATTGCTATTATTAAATTGTGTTTCACTTTCAATTCATTAATAGCAATGGTGATTTAAATATAAATAAGATGTTATTTAGGGTGTCATTCGGTAATGCCCTTCCATTTTCCCCTCAAGCTGTTATCCCCACATGACTCTATTCCAAGTATGCATTCTTCTTTTGTAGAAACATGCACTGATGGAACAAGTGGCTCATCAGACTATAGTGATGCAGTTCATACTTGAATTGGCAAAAAGCTTGAAAGTGGACCCCCGTGGCTGCTTCCGTCAATTTTTTTCCAAGATTAAGGTAAGTAGGCGGTTTTGTTTAGCCAAAAGAACACTGATCATTAAATGCTAATCAGAAGATACTGTCACTGAAAAGTAAAAATTTTTTTACTTTTTACACAAAGAACAATTGCAAACCCACCAATGTTTGTGTTTTTGCATTTACATCATGTCTTTATGTTTCATGAAGGTTTTTCAGTTTATTCTTTAAATTTCGTATTTCTTCATCACTCATTTTCAGTCACTCATTAATATTAGAAATACCCTGATATGAAAATTTGTGCTGATATTGATATCAATATTTTTTATGGTTGAACTATATTTACTTATATTTTATGTATTATCTATGTATATTTCACTACTCTCTCAACACCTTGAAAAAAAATCACACTACTGACTTCAAAGTGTAAAGAAGTCAAACTTAAAACAAATCTATGTGCTGCTATAGACATTTAAAATATTTGTCTTCAGCTTTGGAGCAATGTGTCAACCTTAAGATGATTCCATTTATCTGAAAATGGTTAATTATCAACAATTAACTAATAATTAGATGTGAAGAAACATCTAATGTCTAAACTTTCAAAGCGTTCACTTAAAAAGATTTCTGGGATGTCTGGCTCTTTGGGAAACAAATATGAAACGAACAAACGCAGAAACAAGACTTTTGAACATCGGTGTGCAGTTTAACTCCTCTAGTTTTTGAACAAAACTGATTAAGTTCCTGTGTTCTTTTCAAAGATTCAGTCAAAATCCCTGATAATAAGTGTGCTGGAAAACCTTAAAACCCAGTCTTTGTACTGTATGCATTTAATCAGACGGCTGATCAGCAGTACCAGGATGCATTTAATGACGAGCTCGAGTCATTCAAGGAGCGAGTTAGAGGAAGGGCAAAGATTCGCATAGAGAAGGCCATGAAGGAACTGGAAGAAGAAGAACGACAGAAGCGCCTGGGACCCGGTGGACTCGATCCAGTTGAAGTCTATGAATCTCTTCCAGCTGTAAGTTCACCATTCATCAGCGACCCTATTAGTCTTGTTGGTATTTGCTTTTTGGAGTAAATTCTTGAGTTTTGTACGACATGTTGACAATTGCAGGAAATGCAGAAATGCTTCGATGAAAAAGACATCCAAATGTTACAAGACGTCATCAGCAAAATGGACCCAACTGTAAGTTATTTTATTTTTAATCAATTGTCTTTCCGAGAATTAGGTTTGCATTTTGACAAGCTCTGGTTTACATTCACATAATTTTAGGAGGCAAAACTTCACATGAAGAGATGCATCGACTCTGGGCTCTGGGTCCCTAATGCCAAATTGGATGTGGAAGGAAAAGATGAGGAACCCACCTATGAAGAGGTGAAACGGGAGCAAGAAGAAACAAAGAAGGAATGACCAGATTGGCCCAACTGATTTGTTTTCCTTTTTGGGTTTTGTTTTTGCAAATATGCTCACCCACTGTATTGCAACTCCCATTATGTGTACAATTAGTTCGCAGATGAATGAAATAACTTCTTTGAAAATGTTTTGCTGAGATATATGGGAAGAATGTTCACATACCAACACAACCTGGGGGCATCAGTGACCCCACCTGGACATGAAAATGTTGATTGTGCTAAAAGTCACCACTGAAGCTGTGTCCTTTCATTTATTTGTACACACTTGTCTAAGCATCATCCAACATGTCTGTTTTCTTTCTGCCGGTGTAGAGTGCAGACTTTTCTGTGCTTTTTTGGGACAGTTTTTTTTTTTAATGCAAGAGTTTTGTTTTAGCTTATACACATAATTTGACATTTTCTACTACCTTCTTGGACTAAACGTAAAACTGTGTCCACTTATCTAAGACTTTGTGTCAGTGTATGCTTTGTAATTTTAAAATACACTTAAAATGGAAGTTGAAAGGAAGAGAGCAAGGCATCTTGTAGTAGTGTAAGTGTAAAAGATGTTTCCTCTACAGAAAAATATGGTCATGAAACAAATAAATTGGTGACTCTTCTTGGCCTCAAATAGAATTACAGCCAGTGTTCTCACAATGTTTTTGCTTATGCCTCTGCTCAATGTAGCCAAAATCTAAACGTGTGCTTCTCAAGGTTTACTCTTTTTCCCAACGTCTTGAGAATAGTTGAAAAGATGGAGCAAGAGCTCATTCAGTCCAAAGACCTGTCATTGGCCTTTATCAGATCATGTGGCACTGTGAATGGGTTCTCAACTCGTACTCATGCTGTTGTTTTGACAACTAGACTACTCAGATATTTGCATGTTGTAGCTGATGGTTCAAAACACTCTTATGTTTATGTTGGCTTAGTCATACAAAAACATTAATTGATTTTACTGTAAGCGACTAAATAAAATGAATCCTCGTGGAAAATGTGGGCTGTTTTACTCCGGTAGTGTCGGGGTGAGGAGGTAAGTTGTTTTTATGGACTGAGTGGAAAACCTGACTGAAACACCTGAACATATAATTAGCCTCTTCCAAGTAACAATACTGCATCATAATCTTAGAGTGCTGTTAGGGTTTCACAATTCGTGGATGAACAAAAAGGTGTAGAATCTGGAAGCTTATCTGAAACGCTTAATGGAGCTGGTTGAGTTTTTATCAGGAGGAATGATCTGTTTGAAGTGTTTAAGATAAGGTACAAAATGTAGGTATAGAAATGTATAAGGATGTACTCAAAGCAAAAACACATCTAGTTTCTCCCACAGATGATTACAATTATTAGGATGAGTAGTTTCAAATTAAATTTCCCTGGCATGTTGTTATTCAAAGAGATCCCAAATACAGAAAGCATTGTATTTTTTTTTTTTTTTACAACATAGTCATAGTTCATTTCCCCTCTACGTCATTAATGTGTTTTGTTAGTCTGTTTAGCTAATAGTTATTAGAGAGTGTATTTGTAGCAGTATTAGCATTTGTTTGTAGTAGTATTTAAAGAGTATATTAATATGTAATACATCTCATATCAAATGACACTTTAAATTACTATTTAATTACAAAATTATTATGTAATAACTTAGGTTTTAAAACTAGTAATGAATGGACAGACTTATAGCTAAATATTCAAATAAATTTGTGTGAAATTGCCTCCTACTCAGTGATTTTAGGGTCTTTCCTGGTGTAACGGAGCGTCGTGAAGGCTAAGCGCATAAAGGGACCTGCCCACTGAAGCAGCCGGAGGAGGGAGTGGTCACGTTGTTTTCGGGAAGCAGCGTCCTGTCGCAACTCTCACAGTTCGCAAGAAACAGAGAGAGAAAGTGGCGAAGGGGAAATAACGCTCCGTAAACAATGAAGCTGAACCGACAGTTCATGACGCCGCGCTTCTTCTAAAACAACGCATTCTGAACGAGCTCGACGTTAACGGTAATATTTCTCCACGTTTCTGAAGTGAACGGATAAATTTCAACCACAACGACGTTTATAAACATGTAGGCTAATGTATTTCCTTGTTATGATACCGGATGAGTGTTAAAGAGTTCTCGCTTTTGGTCGTTTTGTGACTTGACCTTATTATATACCCTACTTACTTTTATAATAATATTGTGGTGTATTTCCCTTTAAGGCTGTATTTGTGGTGTAAATTTCTAAGTTTGACAAGTTGTAATCCCGGAAGGCCTTAAAAAAGCATAACCAGATCGTTTTACTAAAGTTATTTCATCGTTTTGTTTCAGTTTTCAAGCTATGAGTTTAATAATCACAATATTAGAGTAGGTATATAGATCTTACTAATTTAAAGGTATCACAATTACTCCTTACTTCCTGAGTCTGTACAGAGCCTATGTCTATGTGACTGCAGATGAGTCACTAACCATTTGATCTTGTCTTTCCGCCAGTGATCGTGTCCAACATGCCTAGAAAAGCAGGTTGTTTCAAGCCGGGAAAGATCCCAGGTCCAAATGAGGCCCCCCAGTCTCATGGCATCCACGTCTACCTTTTCTGGACTAAAGGTGGGGAGAGGTATCTGTCTCATACCAGTGGAGATGTCACAGCAGAGGACCTGTGCATCTCAGCTGCAGAAGCTGTAGGTGAGAGTGACAGCTGACCTCAAGCACCAAAATGGAGGATATTCTTTTTTATTTTAATATGGGTGTAACCTCATGGTCTCTCCCCATAGGGATAACACCACTCTGCCATGTCTTATTCGCGTTGTACAACCCAAAAACAAAATACTGGTACAGTCCGAACCATGTTTTCAGTCCAGATGAGAACTCCAGTGAATTGGTTCACTACTGTATGAGGTTAGTCTGCATTTGCATAACGCTTTGGATTGATTACTGCTTAAACACAGTAAGGGTATTAATGTAAGCGGCCTGTTATGTTTATGTCCAGGTTTTACTTTCGCAATTGGCACGGACTCAATGAAAAGGAGCCAACTGTGTCCCGACACACCCTCAAATCTGGAACAGATAACAATACAGGTTCCCCTCTTCTTGACATTACATCTTTGGAGTACCTGTTTGCCCAGGTATGTGAGATACACCTGCTTCTGTTGAGTGTATGCTGCTTATTTTCTTTAAGCAAGTGACACAATCTCTGCTTTTTTTGTCTCCAATGTAGGCCAAGCATGAATTTGTGAATAATGTGGAAGAGCCAAAGTCTGATGTGGAAAACAATCGTTTTAAAAACGAGAGCTTGGGCATGGCTGTACTCCACCTGTCACACCTCGCAATGCAAAAGGGGATGAACTTACAGGAAGTTGCTGGAAAAATTGGGTAATTACTACACAATGCTTTGCTTTTATTTAATTGTTGTAATAATAGAAATGTTTTAAATGGTTAGTGCTGCTGTGATACATGTATGTCTTTATTTGACTCTGTTTTTACCTTCAGCTTCCAGAACTGCATTCCAAGAACATTTGCGGAGAACATTTCCAGAGACAACTTTCTGACTAAAATCAGGATCCGCCGTGTATTTACTGAATTTGTGCAGACCTTCCAGCAGCACACTGTCGATAAGGGGCAGCTGGGTGCCCATGAAATCATGTATAAGTACATCTCCACCCTTGAAAACTTGGTTTCAAGTTTCGGAACAGAGACTTTCTCTGTAACTCGCCTGCAGCTGACGGAGGACGGGGATGAAAGCATCTCATACTCCATCAATGAAAGTGATGGTGATTCAAAAAAAGGCTTCAGAGCGCCGTTCACCCATGAAATTATGGTGTCTGGCACTAAGGGGATTCAGTGGAGAATGTTGAAAACTCAAAAGGTTTGTCCGCACACTAGATGATTTAACATTCAAATTCTGTGACATGTCCTTCCTATTATGTGGACGTTTCACTCTCTGTATTCATGTTTTTCTTGCTTTCCGGTTCTAGGCAGAGAAAAACTCTTACCACAGGGGCAGCTATGTGAATCAGAAAACACCAAAACAGTCCACGTCAAATCCTCCTGATGAATGGACTTTCTTCTGTGATTTCCGTGAAATAATTCACATCGCCATTACTGAAGCTAATGTGTGCATCAGCACTCAGAACAGTCACTGCATGGTGAGAGTACTTTTTATCCTTCTATGTGTCTTCTACTAATGCAATATGTGCATGCGATGCATCACTAATGTTGATTTAGTTTACACTTGCTAATCATCTTGGCAGATTATTAGGCTTTTAAAAAGTTGGAGTTCATTGTGTGGTACATACACCACCCAATAGTATTTCCACACATGGTAAAGATCTGTAAAAACAAACAAAAAAAAGCCTTAAAATAAATGTCTACCTCAATACAGTAGCTCCAATCTTACACTGAAAATGTGAAGAATTGATGGTGCCATTAACTTTAAAACTATTCCAAAGACCACTGGAGGAGAAAGAGGCCTACAGTATAATAGTCTTCATTTTACCGAATAATTGAGATCAGTTGGTTGTCCACATATTCATCCTTTATTTTATGACATATCCAAAAAATCTTAATCTTAGTAGTAGCTTGTAGTAACCAAAGATAAACTGTCAAGATACAGGTGGAAACATGCAAAAAGCTGAAAGGTACAATTTTATATGTCATATTTAGTTAAGTGTAAATAAAACTATTTATTTTTACTCCACAATTATTACTCAGTTTACATGGTGAGAGATGCTTGTCTCTCACTATGTAAAAGGTGAATGAAAACAAATCGTTCAGAGGAATGAATAACTCATGTTTAAGTGAGCCATTTTCTCTTCTGCCATCACCTTATTTGTGAAGATCAATTCACATCCTACTGGACGGCATGCTTTCTTGTCTTTACCATTTTGAAGAGGGGGTCACATAGTATTTATGCCTCAGAGAAACAGAAAGACAGAGATCTTCATTGTAGATTTAAATAATCCGTTTTTAAAAGAGTAAAGCATAAATTACAAAAGTGTGTCAGCTACTTTGCTGTTTAGGAATCTTTACCAGAGGTGCTTCATTTGTTTTATAAATGTGTGACTAAGTGCTCTGGGGTTACTTTTTACTTTGGGCTTTCTGTTAGGTTTTAAACTTTTGTCTCGAGGTGGAAGCGTAGTTTGCAAGCCATTGGTGTTTCTGTGTGTATATGTAGGAGGTACAGATGAACTCCAGCCAGGAGGCCCGTGCCTTCATCTCCCTGTTAGATGGATACTATCGGCTGACTGCAGACGCCCACCACTATCTTTGTCATGAAGTGGCTCCCCCAAGGGTGGTGTTGAGTGAAGCAAATATGTTGCACGGACCTATGCAGTGAGTTCTCTACTCTAATCCTGGCTTAGTCAGACACAAACAGGTTATAAAGACAGGGTTATATCATGCGGTATGCTTGCAGTGAGGACTTTGTGTTACACAAGCTGAAAAGGGAGGCAGGAGAGGAGGGAGCCTTCCTCGTCCGCTGGAGTGCCCTCGACTATCATCGCATCATCCTTGCTGTGCTAAACAGAAACGAGGTAAGTCAACACCCACGCTCTTCTCTGGGAATTATTGCAGCGAGGCTCATAATTTTCAGATTCGGTATTTTTATTATTTTTTTTAAACAGAATGGTTCAAAACCTAGCCACAAGCAGTTTCGCATCCAGCAGAAGGGCTCAGTGTTCTCCATGGAAGGCTGGGATAAAGAGTTCTCCAGTGTGAAGGAGCTCACAGATAACCTCAAAACCTATGTGCTCAAGTCCGGGTCAGACAACTTTACTGTCAAGAAATGCTGTTTACCGAGACAAGCAGGTTTGTAATTTAGATGTCCAGAAATGTTGTTCTGTATATCATATCACCGACACCACGTCTCCAGAACGGAATGTGACAATGTGGTTTTTGCCTTGCAGAAATATCCAATCTGCTGGTGAAGAGGCAAGGCATTGACCAACGCAGCTATTCTGACTGCTTGCCCCTGAACCTGACAGAGCTTCGCTTTCACCAGATCAAAGACAAAGAGATAAAACAGGTGACCATACTTTTTCCACATGCATATTAAGGCAGGCTGTACATTCCCTGTTGTTTTCTGATCAGACATCCTTTTGTGTTCACCCGCAGGAACATCATTTGGGCCGCGGCACAAGAACTAACATTTACTCAGGACAGTTAATGTTGCGAGAAAAAGACAATGGGTTTAACAACAACCTCTCCCAAAACAAAGGCATCAGAGTGGTTCTCAAAATCTTAGAGGAAAGCCATAAAGATATTGCTCTAGTAAGCCATGTGATTTTACATACATGCATCAAATTCTTGTGTATTTTGAGCCTGTGTTTTAAGCTACTGTACTCTTTTCTGCCTTAGGCCTTTTTTGAAACAGCAAGCCTCATGAGCCAGGTATCTCACAGTCACCTGGTGTTTGTGCACGGTGTGTCTGTCAAAGGATCTGAAAGTAAGGGCAACCACAGTTCTGTGCTCAGTTCTTCTTTTAATGACTTCCTCATTTGTGTCCCTGTTCTACCTCCATAGTCAAATCTTTAAATCCAACACCACAGTGAATGCAAAGTTGCACTCAGTCCATTCTATTTTAAAGATAATTTGACTTTGTTTGCATTTTTGTTGCATCAAAACAAGCTAGACTTCTTCGATGTTTCTGCCTGAACAGATATTATGGTGGAGGAATACCTGGAGTGCGGCCCACTTGATGTTTTTCTCCGCAGAGAACAAAATTCCATCACAGCTCAGTGGAAATTCGTTGTGTCCCTCCAGCTTGCAAGGGCTCTCAATTATCTCGTGAGTTCAAACACCTTTCTGTTGGTCTAATTGTGTCTTTGTGTAACTTTAATTATTACTGATATGTAAGTAGTCTTACACAAACAAACAGAATAAGAGACTGAACCTGTCTAACTGAACTTTACTAGCTGTGTTCAGACAAGAAATGTTGAAATATTCTCTCTAACATTTTAAAATCATTTATGCAAGTTGTGTGTTTCCTCTGTTCATATAACTTTACTTTTAGAGCTTAATTTGCCTGTTATTTAAAAAAAGAAATGTCTAAGCTGACTTTAAATCAAACAAATCAGACAAAAAAAATAGGAAACTGCGGATAAAAGGTGATGACTTGTACCTTTTTTTTTTTTTTACACTAGGAGACAAAACGACTTGTTCATGGAAATGTTTGTGCCAAGAATGTTCTGGTTGCACGGGGAGGTTTGGAACCTGGAACTTCTCCTTTCATCAAGCTGAGTGATCCTGGAATCGCACTGAATGTCCTCTCACGAGAAGGTATTATTTGGTAAAAGACTGAACATAACTAATGACAGATGTTTTCTAACTTTGAAGTGCTTCAGTCACTTCAGTCAGATTAAGGAAACCGGAAAGTTTGACTACACCACTTCCTGTGTTCCGCTTCCTGTTGTCTTGCTATCATTACTCTGTGGTATTTAAGGCTGTTGTCAAAAAAAAGAAAAACACCACCAAACCTAGTTGTGTATTTTCAACTCCTCTCTGGTAAACAAGCATGTTTGACCCAGAATTACTACAAAGCAAAATATTTGCAAATATTCACTCTGTTTCCTTAAGTAATAGATCAAGATTAATGTTGATCACTTTTCATGTGGAGCTTTAGCATGACTTCTTTTCCACGTTGCAGAACGTTTGGATCGGATACCCTGGATTGCTCCAGAGTGCATTGACAGTGGCGCTCCTATTGAGAGTACTGCAGACCAGTGGAGTTTTGGCGTCACACTGCTTGAAATCTTCAACAATGCTAATCTTCCGATGAGCAGCTGCACGTTACCTGAGGTGAGTGCATGCTGAAACTTTAAACTTCAGCTTCGCTAACTTTCTAGAGTTCTGTATGTTGTCCTTTTCACTGTCCTCTGCCCAACAGAAAGAGCGTTTTTACCAGACGAAGGGCCGTCTGGCAAACCCATCCTCCGAGGAACTGGCCAGGTTCATCAGCATGTGTTTGACATATGAGCCAAATGAGAGACCTACATTTCAAACTATCCTCAGAGAACTCACAAAACTCATTCAGATGAGTCAGTACTAGCCTCCGCACCTTACTTTTGAAGTTTGGTTTGATATGTTGTTGTGCAATTACCTAAAAGAGTTTATTTTATCCATGCAGACCCTGATATATCCCCAGTTGACACTCTCCCACCCATGGACCCCAGCGTGTTCCAAAAGCGCTACCTGAGGAAGATGAGAGACTTAGGGGAGGTGAGCTCCAGAAGCCACACTTTTCTGTTCCCATGTGTTAAGAAAGTGATTATTCTCACTGCTCTGTCTGCAGGGACATTTTGGAAAAGTCACTCTGTACCAGTATGACCCGTCCAGCGATGGGACAGGAGAGTTTGTGGCAGTAAAATCTTTGAAGCAAGAGAACGGAAATGCACCTCAGAGCTGGATGAAGGAAATTGAAATCCTGAAGTCTCTCTATCATTCCAACATCGTGAAGTACAAGGGCTTATGTACTGAAGCCGGTAAGCTCTAAGACATCATCTGTCCACTTAAATATATTTGTTCAGCTCGACAGTTCCCTTTTAACGGGAGATTCTGATTTGCATTCAGTAATTGAAAATCTATACTAAGCACACCACAGCTTTTGTTGAATGGCAATATTTTAAGCTTTCAGCTTTCAGCCTGCTGAGCATTAGTTCAGGTCATCATGTTGAATGTAATAAAATGGCAAGATAAGAACACTGCTGCATTGTGCATTCACAGGACGACAAGAGGTCCAGCTCATAATGGAATATGTTCCTCTGGGGAGTCTGCGAGAGTATCTTCCTAAAAATAAAACCAGTTCAACCCAGTGCCTCATGTTTGCTCAGCAGATCTGTCAGGTGAGTTTCAGCGGTTGATTATTTAGTGCTTGTACTATAGTTTACAGTGCTTTGGAAAAGTATTTATACCTCTTAAACTTTTTTCATGTTTTCTCATGATATATCTGACCAGAGTTTTATCAGATAGGTTGCATAATTGTGATTTGGAAGTAAAAGGATGCATCATTAAAAAAAAAGAAGCAAACTACAAGGAACCTCCATTTCCAGGGCTGCAAGAACAGAATGGTGTAATTTTCTCCTTGCACACCTGGGAGAAAGAACAAATTTCTCTACAGAGTTTGCATATGCCTTTCCTCTAGAGGAGATGCAAAGATCCATAGCTCTAGTATGAGCTCTACAAATCTGAGGAAACCTTAAAATTAATGCTCCCATGTAATGGAACAAAGCAGTAATATGGAAAAAAGTTATGTGCAATAAAACTAACTATGTACAGTCCCTGAACACATCGTCCTCATATTAAAACATGGTAATAGTAGCATCATGTTATGGGGAGCCTTCTATTTAGGAGGGACAAGAAAGCTGATCAGGGGTGATGGAGGGGTTGGTAGAGCTAAAGGATGGGACGAAAACCTGTTGGTTTTCTTTGGACGAAAGTCTTTAGACGAAAAGACTTTGGACTGGAGCTTTGATGACATTCTAACATTATCATATAGCCAGGGGTAAAATAGAATGGTTTAGATCCAAGAATGTTGACTTCTGATATGATTTAAAGATGGACAATTCAACTTGTAGATGTGTCAAACTGGTAGAGACATACTCACTAAAAAAAACCTGGAAGTATAATTTTACAAAATGGATTATACGATGTGTTCATATCGGGCACTTTGCAGTTGTCAGATTTTAAAAAATAAATCTGAAAAGCATGCTTCCTTTTCATTCCTGTTTACAATTTTAAGCTACTTTTTTTGGTCTATAACAACAAATCTTAATGAAACACGTTTTAGTTTGAGATTGGTTTTGGTGTTTTATATATTTTTTGAAAAATGGGATGTATACTGGCAAACCATTTAGTATCGCAGCGTTTTTCCAAATGTTGTGTTGCACTCTTTTCCAGGGGATGGACTACTTACACTCAAAGCGCTATGTGCATCGAGATCTTGCTGCTCGAAATGTTTTGGTGGAAAACAAAAATGTTGTAAAGATCGGAGACTTCGGCCTAACAAAGTACATCCCAGAAGGAGAAATCTACTATCGGGTTCGTGAGGACGGAGACAGTCCTGTCTACTGGTCAGTTCATGCACCATATCAAAGTGATACTTGGTGTGTTTTTAGCACTTACATTCGCATGCTTTGCACTTTGCAGGTATGCCATAGAGTGCTTGAAGGAGCTCAAATTCTCATTTGCCTCTGACGTCTGGTCGTTTGGAGTTACACTGTATGAAATCCTGACGCGCTGTGACCATCGCCAGAGTCCTCCAGCTGTATGTTGTGAACAGACTTAAGAGCTCAAACAAAATACAAGAACAGTCAGAAAAAATTGCATTCTGAGTCTGAAAAGAATGTTGGTTTTTTTTTTCCCTGTGTGTGTTTTGTAGAAGTTCATTGAAATGTCAGAAGACAAGGAAGAACACATGAATGTGGTGAAACTCATAAAGCTGCTGGAGAGAAATCAAAGGTTGCCTTGTCCCAGGGATTGTCCACATGAGGTAACAATAAATAACCCGTAATGAAGAAATTTTATTAAGGGTGCAACAGTATTAGTTTTTCAAAGTCATTAATATTATCACAGTTTTATTAAAAAATATTATTATGATCCGTCATAATACTTCATGTTACACTTTCTAGCAAGCTCACAATACTAGTGCACCCAGTATTAAGGTTATTATTATCACTTAAAGCTGCGGTAGGTAACTTTTATACTGCAAAAACACAAAATCTTACCAAGATTTTGTGTCTAGTTTGGTCTAGTTTCTAGTGCAAATACTTTAGTACACTTGAGATAAGACAAATGTAAGACACTTGAGATATGGTGTCTTGTTTTAAGTAAATAATTTCTTGATATTGATAAGAAAGTACTTGTTCCATTGGCAGATAAATTAACTTATAACACAAGAAAATTGAATTGCAAGTGAAATAATCTGCTATAGGAATAAGTATTTTTTCATCATGATTCATTATGGAACTATTTACGTAAAACTACATCTTGCTGAAAAGTTACTTTTAAGTTAATTTTGTCTTATTTCAAATAGATATTTGCACTAAAAACTAGACCAAAACTAATTTTTAAGATTTAGTGTTTTGCAGTGTACAAAAATATGTGGTTTTTTTTACATATTTGCTAATTCTGTGCTTTGTCCTGACAGTATAATATGAGACAGTCTGTGAAAAAATAAATCTGGTTCCTCTGCCTCCACCCTGTGGTCCTACAGCCATCTGCAGAAATGTACTGGTCAGAAACAAACGATCAGAGGCAAGAGGGATGTCTTAGTACTCTCAATCGCTGGTGTACTCGATGCTCGGTGTAATCAACTCATACAATCTCAAGATTGCCGGCTTGCTGCAGCTGTGCTAATGGCAGAGAAACAATTTACAGTCACTGAAAACTGTTTATGGTGGCCAAGTTTGCTTGCCTGCACATTTATGGCAGGGTTTGGTGTGGGAAAGGAGCAGCAGAGCAAGTGGAGGTGGTATGAGCAGCACATCCATGTTAAGACATTCCTCCTGGCTCTGAGGCTCTGATTGGTTGTTTCTAGTCAGGAGTGGTGTATTTTTGCAGGTGGCAGTCAGTCCACAGGGAGAAGGCAAAGGAGCTTGCAGCTGAAGCCACAGGGTTATTTGTGTTATTTTATTCTCCTTGTGATGAAAATTATTTTCAAAAAGCCTTTCTTGCAAAGTTATGGTGTCCAAAATTCAAAACAGTTTTAAGATCTCTGTGCTCTTTGATGATTAAAATATCCCTGCATTTTGTATTACTTGGTCTCATAAAACCAAATATATGCCTTTGAATACAAAAATATAATAATTATGTGTGTGTTTTAAAAATACAGCATTTGTTTGAGTGGTTCAGGATCTTCTTTATTTTTTTCTTCCCAGGTGAAGTTGTTGATGGATCAGTGTTGGGATGCAAATCCTGATAATCGGCCTATGTTCAGTAACCTCATCGAAAGGTTCGAGTCAGCACGAAAAATGCTTGACTGGTCGTTCAGTCCCATGTCTCAGATTTGCTGAGTGGAGTCAGTGAAGATTCATCAGATTAGTTGGTGATGCTCAAAGTGTAGCCATATTTCTCACTTAAAGTGTATAGTTCTTGATTCATGTATTTATAAAGATGTCTTCATATGTTTAAAAATGTAAAGTACACACATATGCTCTGATGTCTGTAGGTAAGGTAATACAGAACTGTCTTTTGTCCTCACATAGTTAAGCATCATGTTAAAAGTGGAGGCTTTGAGTGGTTAAAATAAATGTCTTGTAGCTATACGGGCTTTCATTCATCAGGAAGTTGGTATTTCTGTGTTTCATTTTTATTCTCTGTACATGTTTAAGTGTTTATTTTTGCATGCTATTTTGTAAAAAATAACTAGAAATCAAGTAAATCCTTTTCAATCTTTGCTTTTATTAAAGCTGAAATATATTAACTGTGATTGTTGAACTAAATTATATTACAATTTTACATTACACTGTTGTAAGTCACAAGACAGGGAGCAGATTAGCAAAGAACCATTCAATGGCAGCCAAATGCTCTACAGGGTATTTGTTTTATTACAGTGTCACATGATGCAGAAAAATATGTGCGCAGTTAGTCACTTACTTTCTTATTTGAAAGACATGAGGACAAAAAGGATTATGCAGGTTCGTTACTAAGCGAAAGACAACCGTATAGTTCTGGTGTCACTGAAGAAACAAAACTGAATGGATGTCAGGCATTATTTTACTAATACTGTGGTAAAAAACATCTGTTCCTTCAAATTAAGACTTTAGTGCATGATTTTAGCACCTTAATGCCTCTTTTCTGGACTGCAATGCCCCCTGCAGGCACATGATTTTTCCTTAGTGCCATTTCTCTGTGTGAAGTATTTAGTACTATTGCTCTAAAATGAAAAGAAAGAAGTTTCAGATTTCTTTTACATTGCTTTTCAGGGATTGATATCCCAAATCAGTTTTTGGATAACTGTGAGGGAAAACGCACTTTGGATAAATACAGTAGTGCACACAAAACAGGATATCTCTCATTCCTCTTTTTCACCACAGCATTGCAATATTTATTTTCAATGCAACCGGTTGCAGTTTCAAACAATGTAAAAAGTAAAAACTTTTCTCTGTAGTGTTAACATGGTTCTCCTGCTGTGGAACAGGTCAGTATGACTCTGTGAGGTGTAACAGTGGGAGCTTGCTGAACTCGTTTGTGAATGTCTGTCGGTTCATCCACCTGCCATGAGCCACAAAAAAATTATTTTTATGGTTTTCTTTAAGCTTTTGATAAAAAAAAAAAATGGTATAGAATCAAATTTAAAAAACAAACAAATACACAAAGAAACAAGATAAAGTATGTAGTAAAAGACTGGGGAGATTATTATTTTAATATGCATTTAAAATGACATAATTTAAAAAATATTAAAAGGAATTAGTTTTTAGTCTTTCTTTAGCTAATTGAAAAGTGATGTGTCATGGTAAGATTTTTACAATGATCATAAAAAGGAGCAATTTACTTGACATACAGTGACAAGAAAAGAGACATAAATTCTTGGAAAAGTAGGATAAGCTATCAAAAACATTCATCATAATTTGTGAATAAGACCAAAGCCCCCTGAACATCCGAAAAAAAAATGTTTTGCCTAGAAAGAATAGAAGTATGGATATCCGTGACTGACACTTATCCAGTCCAACCAGTTAAACATGGGTTTGAAGACAGATCACCTCCATGCCACGCTACACTAATACACTAATTCTCTCTTTTTTTTTTAGCAACGGTTTGTTTTGTTTTTAATTGCTACGAAACTGTTAAAGTACAGCGGACTACCATACATAACAGGTGGATATGCTAATTGGAAGCGTCGCCCCGCCCCCACGGCACGTTGCGTCGTAGTCATGGAGAATGCGTTCCCCGCTCGTCCAATGAGAAACGACGCTGGGTCCATGTGTGTATTGTTTAAACTGCTCAAAATCTGACCGAGTTTCAAGCCCTATTAAACCTCCACCGAACTCCAGCTATGGCGGCTGCCGTGTCTCTTAGCACCACCTCAGGCACGGATGAAGGCGCAGACAGCGGGCCCACATTTGTTTCTCGACCATTTAGCGCAAATCACGACCTCGCTACGGATAAAGAAAACTTTATGGCCGGTGACCGTCACCGTTACCCCGAATTCGCTTCGGTGGAAGAAGACGCCACATCGGGCCCAGAATGTCAACGAAGGGTCGATGAGGATTTGATACCACTGAGCCCTGAAGATATTGAGAGCCGCTTGGAGAGAACACGTCGGGAGTTTTACAACCGTAGGAAAATAATAATAAAAAATTTACCACCGGATGTTACTAATCAGGTAAATGAGAACTTGTGCATGCTTTAGTGAGCAGTTTGGCTAAACGTTAACCTAGCTCCAATATGCCTATCATGCTACAAATGTTAGCCTGCTAACCTTTTAACTTTTGCTGACGGGATGTGTAGGCTTAGTCTGCGACTGTTTACTTATGCCCAAAAAGTATCAAATTTATCCTGAAAGTGTAATTGGGTCATATACACCGTGACATGTCTGAAAAGACTGCAATTTATCTCAAATGCCTGGTGATAGAATGGTTGTTTGGGCAATAGTGGTCATCTGTGGCCTGTTTCACCAACTTAGCAACGTTTGATATTTGGGGTTTCCCAGGTCAAATTAACAAGACAAGTTGCAACAGGTGTTTAATCAGGACGCGAGTTACTTGTTTCACGTAGCAGTCTTAGTCTCTCTTTGATGTTTTGTACTTTTTAAATCTATTTTTGGATTAGAACGTGCGTGACTCGTGGGGAGCGGTAGGCCTGCGGGCAGTACCATTGTCCATAGGCAGTGGGGGGGAGCACAGGGAGTTCGAGATGTGAGGGTCCTGTAACAAAAGGTGGAAGGCGTAGAGACAAAACGAGTCAGAAAATGCTAGAGAGCGTCAGTATTTGTTTGTGAATGGGCAAAAGCAATGCAGAATTTCTGCCTCAACAATGAGGCAGTTGCCCCTCCACTCCCCTTTCTCTTCACAGGTGCACTAGTTTAACTGTGGACGTGAAAGAGTTAATTGTCAGGCTCAAAATCTCAATTTCAGCACTTTAACCCATGTATCACAGCCTGCATCCTTCTCACAGAAAAAAAAGCATTGAGGTTTCAGTTTTGTAAAGTTTTGTTATTGAAGATACCTTTTTTCTAATGTTTTTTTTTTTCTTCTGTAAATGTTTATTCGCAGGAGGTCCATGAGCTGTTGGGAAACTATGATTTAAAGTACTGCTTTGTTGACAAATACAAGGGCACAGGTTGGTTTAACTTATTATTTTGGTGAATAAACCCCTAAAAGTAATATCAAAAGCTAGTATAATGTTTAACTGTTTATTGTAGTGCAGCTGATCATAATTTGTTTGCAATATTTTGAAGTGTTTGATGGTAAATGTACTTTGAACCAACTTACAGAAAACGTACAAATTTTCATAGGTTAAAATAATTTCATTTGCTCAAAACTGTTCTTCCTAATGTTTTAGCTGTGTTGCCTTTGTTTTAATGTTTTAGGAGCATCTTTTTTCTCTCTCGTACATGTATTGTTTGTCATATTTAATTTTTCAGTTGCACACTGGGACTGAGCATTTGTAAGACCATAATGTCCCTCTTGGATTAATAAAGCATCCAGATTCTAAAATTATAAGCGTCAAAGTTATGGATGCAAACTTTGCTAAAAAAGCATGTCCTCACACATTTAATAGGACAATTTACCTGAGCTGAATACATAAACCTAAGACTGTTTCTAAATGAACTACTAAATATTCTACCTTCACATGACGCACACAAACTGCTCTCAAGGAATGTATCTTGCCAACAGTAACACTTCTTCTGGCTTCTGTTGACCTAAGCCAGACACTTTAAAAAAAATAAAAAATTTATACACTTTTCTGTATTTTGTTAATAGACTTAAATTTGTAAAACATTCAACCCTTATTTACTATTTTTAATATAAATTCCTGTTCAAACAGCAAGATTATATTTAACAATATTTTATTGATAAAGGCAATAAAATATTGGTTTTGTATTTATGCTACTTTTACTTTGTGGGTCAAAAGGTGAAATTCTTTGGGAACCACAGATCTAGAGGATGTTTTTGTGTCAAATCAAATTACTAAATGTGTCTCTTTATTTCCAAAAGCTTTATGTAGGAGTAGAACTGTTGTTGTTGTTATGTTTATTTGATAAGGACAGACGCACATAGACAAACTGAACAAAACAGCAGTCCCATGTTTGCGTCATAGTGCAATAGCAACAGCTAATTCGCAGCACTTGTCCCTAGATGGGCTATTAAACAGTACTTCTAAAAAATGTAAGTGTTCCTATCTTATCCTTAGAAACATTTAATGTACTATTAACCGCCATCCTCTACACACTGCGGTGTTTAGATTGTTTTAAAAAAATATCTAGTTTTTATATGTACAGCAGCCTTTAGGTTTATATTGTGCTCTGTATAAAAAAAAGTTTGACTGCAGTATTAAAGATGAGCATCAAAACTAGTAAGGCACAGAGGGAAATGGCTTCAGAATCAAACGACTTGAACATAAAAACCTTGGTTAAAATGCCCAGTGTGTTCCAGTAATTCAGCATCATGGCAGCCATAAACTCCCTTTGTCACGATTTTCCCACTACTTTGTCATAAATTCAACTAAAGCTGCATTATCAGTGTCTGTGTGAGCTGCATCCCTAACAAGGAATAGGAAATTTGATAAAACAGAAGCTCCTGAAAGATGCTTGCTTTTGACTTTTTTTGCAGTCACAATGCCATGACTCCAGAAGGTTGACAATAATAATAATATTGGGAAAAATGAATAGCTGTGGTGAAAATAGTGACTACACTAAAACTGCCAAGCTGTTGCAAGGCCCTTAATTTTTTATTTTCACAATATCAGAAGTCTGTCACTTTGGATAAAGTGAAGGTCAACAAAACTACAACTTTTCAAGTCCTGATGTGGCTGTCAGCGACACTGAGCCGGCTGTCAGTCTCGCTGAGAGCAGTAAGGTTGCTCTGGCAGAAGAGATGGTGTCATCTGACATTTTGCCATCAGCGTCGTCTTTTATCTGACAAGCTTAAGAGAAAACGTTGTCAACAGCGGGGTTCACAGCTTGAATCTGTTTGAATAGCTTCGTCTTTGTTTTATTTCTGATTTTTACAAGTTTTATTTGGTTTTCACATCATTCCAAGTTTGTATTGTTTTTTTTTCTTTTCTCCCCACCCATCTCTCCCAGCATTTGTGACACTCCTCAACGGCGAACAGGCCCAGTGCGCCATCAAAGAGTTTCACCAGATTATGCTGCGGGACAGGGAGATTTCAGTGCAGCTGCAGCCAACTGACGCCCTGCTGTGCATTGCCAACCTGCCCCAGGTCTTCACCCAGCAGCAGTTCGAGGAGCTGGTGCGACCTTTCGGCAACCTGGAGCGCTGCTTCCTGGTGTACAGTGCCTCTACTGGTCACTCGAAGGGCTACGGCTTCGTGGAATACATGAAAAAGGACTCGGCGGCCCGAGCAAAGTCGGAGCTGCTGGGGAAGCAGCTGGGCTCCCGCATGCTCTACGTCCACTGGACCGAAGTGGGCTCGCTCACATACCCGCAGCTGCACTCCAAGTGTCTGTGTGTGGACCGGCTGCCCCCGAACCTCCTGACTGCCCAGGACCTCCGAAACGCTTTGGCAGACACCCATTCTCCGGTTTTCTGCCAGGTCAGGTTCAACACACACAAACACTCTGCTGCTTGTCAAGATAATGAATTCAATAACTCATTCCTCCTTTTCCCTCAACAACAATAATGAACAGATTTTCAAGAAATGCTTTTGAAGTTATTTGTTTTATTCAGGTTAAGGTCAGGTGATATGTTTTTGAAACTGAGTGGAAAAGGCTATGCTTATGACAAGTTGACCCTGAGGGTATTGGGATTCTTTTAATTTGTTCTAATGTTTTTCTTTATGCTTGGTCTTTAACATCTTTCACTGTTACCCTAGTTTTTATGTGGTTCCTGGGTTTCTATAGCGATAGGACAGAATTTGCTGGTAAAGACCTAAAGGATCAGCTGGTGATCTTCAGTATGATTTTCTCTTTTTTTTTTTTTTAATTGAAAACAAAATGGTGGAAACATTTAATAGAAACATAAATTGAAAGCTTAACAGACGTGTATGTGTAAAAGTATGATTGATATGCACAGGTTGGTAGGATACCCAAAAATTTTACTCAAATAAGAAAAAAATTACATAATTAGATGTACCAAAATGTAGTTATGTGGAAATTTTGGAATTTTAAAGATGAAAATTAATATAAATAACATAACTACAAAATGAGGCAAAGTAAGCTATTTTTTTTATATAAAACTTATAAAATTTTAACAAAACTCAAGTGAGTGTAATAAATCAGTCTCTTCTCTGTTTATATGTGACTGATTTTCAAGATATAATGAAGAACCAGTTCAAACGAGTCTGTTATGTGTTTGAGCTGCCACTCAGTTCAATAACTGGCACAAAATAATTAGTCCATATGTAGATCTCCGGGTTGGTTTTACCTTTGGACTTTCTCTCCGTAGTTGGCTCAGGGGCAAGATGGGAGTTTCCGGCGTTTCGCCGTGCTGGAGTTCGCCACTGCAGAGATGACTGAGGAGGCACAGCGACTCGGAGACGGTCGGCTACTGGGCGGGACACACATCAGGGTGTCCTTCTGTGCCCCCGGCCCTCCTGGAAGAAGCATGCTGGCTGCACTGATCGCTGCCCAGACAATGGTACGAAGGGAAAATTTGTGTACAGTGGCCACATGGTCAGTTGTAGGATTCAGTGATATGGACTTAGAATTATATCTCAATATCTTGCAGCACTATAGTGATAACAAAGACTATTGAAGAAAAAGAAAAAGCGTTTATCTTTAGGTAATAGTTTTGCAGGATTGTGACAGCATGGCACAGCATTCATAGCATTACAAATATTCTTGAAAAACATTTTCATTTGAAATGGACTTCAGGATGCTGCTTACTTAAAAAAATGTTTGATTTATTTCACCAAGCTGAACACAGTAAGTGCATTTAATCTAATATTTTCAAATCTACTGATTTATTTATACGTTTGTAGATCAAAACTAAAATTTCTGATCATACTGTCAATTTTATTTTACTTGACATCAATAACTGAAATTTATCATAATAAACAATAAATCAAAATTTTTTATAAGAGATTTTTCACTATGTATGACAAATGCCCACACCAGTCAGTTTTATTTTTTGTTCTGGTTTGTTTTTTTGCTAATGGTTTTTCTTCTCGTTCCTACCTACAAGGCTGTGAACAGGGGCAAAGGTCTCCTCCCTGACCCCACAGCCATGCAGCTCTTCGCCGGTCTTAATAACCCTGCTACTCTCAAGATGCTGCTCAACACTTTGTCACAGGGACACAAACAGGGTAAGCAGTCCTCCACCTGAGCTCTTTATCAGTTAATTTTCAGTTTATTGATGGTGTTTATTTGCAGGTCTCCTCGGAGCGGCCCCTGCCATCCCACTGCTGCCCAACCCCGCCCTGTCGGCGGCCCTTCTGCAGCTGCTCCTTCAGAACCAGGCTAAGGCCCAGCAGGTACCCTTACCTTTTGGCCTCTGCCCTGATGCCATCTCTCCTCCTGCTCCTTCATCTTCTGTTTGATTCATCTTCACCCCTCCTCCTTCTCTCTGTTCTGTTCCTCTGCCATTAGCAAGCCTTTCTGGGAAATCATCTTCTCTGGGCTCAGGTGCTGCACAGTAAAGAGAAAAAAAAAAAATCCCTGTTGTGTTTTGTGTGAGTGATGATGGTGTGTGAGGTGGAGGCTGAGGCTTGATGGGTTCCAGCCGGGGTTTTTTTTAGGTAAAAAGGGACAGATTTGTCGTGGTCGGTAAGCTCTCTCAGGAACAGTGAGGGTTTTCTGAGTGATGCTGTGGGTGTGCTTCTCTATTATTCGCCTGGATTGTCAAACGCTGTTATTTGAGGGAGAAGTTGGTGAGTGAACTTAAACGCTGGTTTTAGTGTGTTGCTGTGCGTCTGCAGTTTTTCTCTGAGTGCTGCAGCCATGTTGGGTGACCCTGTGGTAACGCTGGTCTGTCCTTTGGCCAGCAGGCAGGACTCATCGGGGACAATCCTCTGGCTGCTCTGCCCGTCCAGCAGGGAGTCCATCTGCTTGGAGAGCTCCCTCAAGGTTTGGCATCTTTCACTTCCAGCCGGAGCTCCTTGAGCGACTAATGACATGTTTTTGCTTTTCATCTGATTATAAACATCTGTATCCTCTTAATCATGCATCACACTTCTAGCGTTTGCCAATGCTGAAATATTCTGATTAATCAGTTCTAATCATACTTTAGCAATCAGCATTCAATTCTGGGTAGCTTGGGTCTTAAATGTATTCGTACCCTTTAAGCCTTTTTCTTGAATGTATTTTATTGTGATCTTCTGATAGAATAACAAAGAAGGGCATAGCTGTGATGCAGAGAGATCTTTTGTTTGTTTTGTTCTTGGGACCTTCTTTAAGCTGATGTGACAAAGTTAACATCTGTGCAACCAATTGTGCTCAGCAGTTCATTAGAGATTGTTGGTGAACATCATTAAGACCAAGGAGCACAGCATGGATAAAAGTTGGAGAAGTGTATTATAATTTTTGTTAGAGACTTGGGTTAGAAAGTTATATTATGAACTTGGAGCAGTCAATGGAACACAATCCAGTGTGCTCTATTGGTACCAGTTCAGGCTTGGTAAGATGAGCCTTACCAAGCCTGAACTGGAAAATATCCTTATTTTGGCCTCCAGATCTGGATAAGTATGGGGGTGAAAAAGTAATTAATGGGATTTATTTTCAGTTATTTTGTTTTCTAAAGGAGGAAATATCTTCTACCAAATACAGTTTTACAGCACTAAGAACTTTTTGCTAGCACGTATTCCAATAGCTCTTCATTGGGATCGATCTGTTTGGATTGCTGCAGGCGCCGTGGTCCCAGGTCTGGCTCTGCAGACAGAGGCTGTGCCCTCTCTGAAGCCAGGGTCTCTTGGCAGAAGCCTAATGAGGGAGCAGGATTCCCCCACATCAGCGTGCGGCTTCCCTCAGACTCCCTCTCCCTCCCTGCCAGGCATTTCCTTACCCCTGATGAGTGGCATGATGGGGGCAGATGGTCTCACAGCACAAGGAGTATGTTTCAAAGTAGATGTAGATATTTTTTGTTCAAGTCTCATCTGATTGGATGAGAATTGAACAAAAATCCTTCTCCTCACTGGTAGGTATCGATGCTAGGGGATCTTCCTAAAGAGATGAACCTTCCTCAGAGCCTCTTTCTCAATGCCAATGTTTATCCTTCAGGTGAGATGCCATTTTTTAAAAAATTTTTTTCATTTAAATCTGTTCATGGGCAAGGCAAGCAGTCAGCCAGACGTGTTCGTCTCATGTTTCCCTTCGCTGCAGCAGCGAGCAGCAGGCCTCACCCCTACAGGAAGCGGCCAACACTAAGCAACGTGTCTAACCAGCACACGCATCACAACATGCAGCCCAACTACAACCTGCGTTACCAGGACTCCTACAGCCCCGAGTATCCTCCTCCTCTACAGCAGGTGATCACTTCTTCCTGCCCCGTTGGTTGAGTTTGACATGAATAGATGTCGTTTGGACACTTGTGGGTCTTTCTGCACATTGCTGCTCAATTATGGGTCTATATGACGTAATTTGGTATGATGCCCATCTGCTGCTTCTCCTCAGGATACCCTGGCCTACTTGTACGAACAGCAGGAGAACCTCGACGTTGGAGCCTTGGCAGGATTTGGTCAGCAGGTAGTGTGTGGGTGTGTGTGTGTGTGTGTGTGTTTTCAGCTGTTTCAACATTATCTAAGGCAGGGGTGTCAAACTCAAATACACAGTGGGCCAAAATTTTAAATTGAGCAAAGCCGCGGGCCAAGGTTGAACAAATCAATCTTTTAATATTTACCCAAACAAGTTTTAACAATAAATATTGAACAAGCGAGGCTTATATAACTTAAAAGTGCAGGCGTGCAAAATTGAGTTGCTTAAAATAATAATAAAACATATCAATGGCATATTAAATAAAATTTAAATAAGTGCTACTGACACAGAGGATTGACATGCCAAAAAACAGCAGAACATTATGGGATTTGTAGTATAAGCGGTGAATGCGGCGTCACAGCTTTGCCACTGTATAATACCGGCGGGCCGGCTCTAATATTAATTTGAAATTGCCTCGCGGGCCAAATATAATTACACTGCGGGCCAAATTTGGCCCGCGGGCCAGAGTTTGAAACCTATGATCTAAGGCTTTTTTTTTTTTTTTTTCATTCATTAAACGTGAATTCAGCACATTCATCAGTTTTTCTTATAATTTTTGTTGGAATTTCTTCAGTTTTCCCGTCATCCCGACTACAGTGAGCAGTTTTCCCACTACTCTTGTCCAAGCAGCCCACCCCTCTCCTCGTACTTCAGCTCAGGACCAGAATCCAGCAGCAATGGCAGCCTGCCTGCCACCCACCTCAACAAGGTAACCAGCAAAACCCGATCAGTTACTGTTTGAAGTATTGATCACCTGTCATGACAAGAAGGAGACTAATAACAGGATGCCAGTGTTTAATGATTAATATTGCAGTGTGAGAGTAAGTGAGAAATGCCTGTTTTGTCTACAGGCTGTGGGAATGCCTCCAGGAACCCACAGCGCCCCCTACCCTCCAGGCCTAGGGAATGTTATGAAGGTAATTGGCAGATTGCCTCAAATCCTTTTTTCTTTACAGGTGTTGGTTTTATAAAAAGCTGTTCTTTACCATTTTCCTCCATCATTTCTAGACCCCAATGAGTAGCCAGAAGCGCGTTTTTTCCCGCCTGATCCCGTCTCCGGAGCCGAGCCCAGAGGGAGGCTACGTGGGCCAGCATTCCCAAGGCCTTGGCGGCCATTACGCGGACTCCTACCTGAAGCGAAAGCGTATATTCTGAGTATTGTACGTTGAGCCATTTTTGCATTTGGAACAAAGCGGCATCTCCTTGTAAAGGATGCAAATCCCCCTCACCCCGGGTCGTCCTCGGATCTGTTTGCTCCTCAGTGACCCCCGGAGGGCGCTGGAGAGCACAGCTTGTTGTCTGGACAGTGGGAACTCTGTATGGTGTGTGGGTTTTTTTGTTCTTCTCTGCTCCATGTAAGTGTGTTTTTATTTACCATTTTGTAAATTAACTTTTAAATTCTTTTATTTTGTGTATAACTTGTACAGTGAGGGGAAAAAAAACAAGAAGCAATTTTTTTTTTTTTTTTTTTTGTTCTTGCATGAAGTGTGATGTGCTAGTAGCTACAGATTGTTTTGGCCAGTTTACAGCGCTGCTTCTTGAATATTTGGCTGTTGTACTGTTCACACTTTCCAAAGGGACATGCAAAGTATTAAAAAATTTGCTTTATCTCAGGCTTTTTTTAAAATTGCCTTTAAAATATGTAAAAAGTTCAATATTTTTCCTCCTACTACATGGTTTTGTATTTTACTGTAAAACTGGTTCCAGGCAGGGTTTTTTTTTTTTGCTCAACATGCAGCTTTCCATCCACCAATGATGAGTTGTGCGTGTCTGATGTATTATAGAAACAGCTGTGTGAGTCGGGGGATGTTTTTCTCTTTTTTTTTTATATATTTAATTTTTTTTCTGAGGTCTCTCACATTGTTCTTCTGGTTTCCAGAATCTGTTTTCAGCACTGCTTGTCCACTTGGGAGGGCACAGGTCACTGTCGTAACCTCTTCTCACTTCTAAACGATAGTTTCTTACTCATCTCTCCACAAATCATTAGTTTTCTTTGGGCAGGGGCAGGATTTTGTTTTTAATTTTATTTTTTTTACTTGTTGGTATAGTTTAATGACTGGGCCAACTGTAGATGGAAACATTTTCTGCTATCATCAGGTTGGACAACTTGTCTTGAGTTTTAAATATTGGAGGCAGCCTGTGTTCGTTTTCATTCAGTCGGAAGACATGCTAATAGAAACTAATCACTGATTAGTCTAAAACATAACTGTCTTTTTATTCTTTAAGTAATTTATGGTTGACAGTTTGATTGTGAAAACCCATTACCTCTTACTTCTGCTATAAATGCAGCTATACTTGAGCCTTAACGTTTTCTGTAGTAATCATTCTACTCTGTTGGCTTCTATCTACATTTTCCATTTCTGTGTTGTTTGCTGTGTAGATAGTTGAAGCTTGACTTATTTTTAGAGTCCTGAACGTAATTTCTTTATTCCTACCTGTGGTCAGGTGTTTTTTTTTATTTTTTTTTTATATTTTATTTTGAATGAATTTTCCTGCTTTGTGTTTTGGTTGTCGTGCTCCCGGTACGTTTGAAAAAGTGACGTTTTGAAGAGTGGCACCACAGTAGACTGTTCATGTTGTGTATGGACCAAGAGATGCAGCTTTTTACCGTGTGTTCATCAGCCGATTTTACAGATTATTTGGTTCCACTGCTGTGTCCTCATCTGTACCACCATGATTGCCTCTGTATGTTAGTGTGACATGCGCAAGTAAATGTTTAAATCAATTACTTTGACTGATCATTTTTAAAGGTAGCAGACTTTGGTATTTGACGATCATAACAAACTTGACCCGATGTGTCCAAAAGTCGGAAAATCTGTTGCTTAATGACTTTTTCAGACAAGTTCAAAGACTTTTTCAAACTTTATACTGATAAGTTTTGTCCTTCAAATCTCCATTTTTCGTTTAATCTAGTTACATTTTTGTCATACCATTCCAATGGAGCCAGAGAACATCTGCAATATTGAGTATTAAAATATACAATTTACATTTTAACTCTCAAAATGCTTTGCCAAACCAAACACTGTTACTTAAAATATGTAAATAAAAATCTGGAGTCTTGCTACTCAGTTTGAGAAGCCAAAAAAGGGAAAAAAAACACTGGTGCTTTTGTTCCAACATAGAACACCAAAACACACTCTCTTGTCCACATTGTCATTTCTCCTGTCTTGCAGATGGACATATTTTCATCCTGAGTCTTTATTTTAGGGAATTCTGATAAATAGGTATGAAACAAAACTCTTTGTAAAATGCATCTGAATTCAAATCCAGCCTGATTCAGCTCGGTTGCTTTGACTATTTTGTGAAATTTTGATTGAATCTGTTAAGTCAACCCCATTAATTAAAGTTTTTAATGTGTAGAGAACGTGGAGCATATGTCGCCTCTTGCTAGTTTTATATCTTTGAGCGTTAATGGTGTCTTTCCAGATGTGCAGTTTACCAGGTCCAGGCACTAACATATGATATACTGACTTCTACAGGTAGCACCGATAAGGCAGATGGTTCCTCTGCATAGATCTTCACAGAAACTTTGATTTGACACTTTATCTTTTTTGATGAAACTTTGCACAGCAAAATGCTGCAGTATTTCTCAGTCTTGTCCTGCTTCTATTTTATTCTATTAAGCATTCATGGTAAATGCACAGAAAAGAGCTTTGTGTTTGTTTACACAGACACATATCTTTCTATCTTCACAATGACTTTTGCGAGGACTTTTGCTCATTTTTCATTTGTTTCTATAGCTTAACCTCAACCCTTATTGTAATCTATGCATTACCAGTATATACCTAAACTTAAGTCACCCCTTAGTCTTATAACTAACCCCAAAAATAGCACTTTTTCTTCTGGGCCTCTATAAAGAGCAGAGGGTCCTCACAGTGTAGTATTTGTTAGAAAAATGGGCCTTGCAAGGAGAGAAATGCTAAAATAAACACACACACACGCACTACCCCAGCATGGTTTTCATTTAGCTGCCCACTCTCAAGTGGACAGTCTCCCTCCTTCAGCTCTCAGAGATGTCCGAGTGGGGTCCGTCATGCTGTGGGTGGCCCCTGTTCCAGATCTGGTCTGAGGCCGACTCATCTTACAAATGCAAAATGGCACCAGTCACAACATCCAAACACACCAAATTAAATCCTTTGCCTTGTGATCCACTGCTTGCCCTTGGATCCTCTTCTCTCTGTGTATGGTGGAGGACTGACCCAGCTTTTGCCACTCTATTGTCATGTTTTTTCTTTTGTTGCTGTTGACATTTAAAGATGTGCTATTTCTAGAACCGTTTTTGTTTGGCATTTCTTTAAGTAATTTTTGCAGTTTTTGTTTTTTTTAAATGGGTTTTTAGGTGCATTTTAAAAAATATTTTTTCTGATTTTTTTTCAGTTAACTATTGTCCATCCTGCAATTTTCCTGCTTGTGACACCTTCAGGTTGTGTAGATGCCCACAAATGATTGAAAATACACATTTTGATGTGTTTTTTTTATCTGTTTAGTGTGGAGTTAGTACATTCAGGCATAACCATCCTAGGATTTTTGTTTCTGAACTACAGCTGATCAATCAGGGCTTTTATAGCTAATTATCCATTGGCATCAATATTTTTTTTGTCAATATTTGATTTTTATGACTTTCCTATATTTTTTAAAACTTTTTTAAATTTTTTACAAAAGTTATGTTTCCTTCAAATCATTGTGATAAGGAAAGAAGAGAGTTACTACATCCCATCCTAATTTAATTGTACAGACAACACACCCAAATTTAGATTTGATAAATTCATAAATATTAGTAATTCCATTGTTAGGTTTTATATTAAAAATATTTAGGATACATTAGAAGGACATTATTTTATTTATTTGAATGATCATTCTACTTTATCCATTTAAGGTATTTAAAAGTACAAAAAAAAAAAAATCTAGTGGAAGTCCAAAAACTAGTACAAAAAGTAAAATACCAAAACTAGTTAGCATATTTATTTTATAGTATACTACAAATAAGATGGTTTATTTTAAAATAAAGACGCCCCCTGACACTACGGCTCCCTGAGTGAGGAGTCATATTACCTAATCTCGCAAAACTCCTGTGTTGTGCATCATAACAATGACACTTATTTTGTATTTTAATGTTATTGTGATGCTATTCGCCGGTCACTGTTGGGCTGCAGCGATAGCTTGCAAGAGAACGGGATTAGTGATTTGGAAGCTTCTGTTCTCAGTTTATGCTGGGGCTTCAAAAAATAATCTGTGTGCCTCGATGTTTTGATACTGATTTTGTGAAATCAGTGTCGAGACTGGAAATTACCAGTTGGATCTATTCAGTAGAGCTAGAACTACACATCCTTTTTTGTTGTCTTACTTAATGAAATAGTACACGACTCATGCTCGATTATCAAATCTGATTCAGCCACTGCTGAGGTCCCTTAACCGTGTACTCAATTTGCAAAGCATGTCTCGGTTCGTACTAATAGATCCTAATAGTGCTTCATTGCTGTGAATGTGACCTGTCTGAATGTTAAGCAGGTTCCTGCAAAGAGGATAATTATTTAACAAACTCACTAATCAGCTACCGAGGCTGATAACAGGTTGTTTTAAAAAAAACAACAAAAAAAAAAGAGCAACTGAAGTTGAACTTGTCAAAATGAGAGAGAGGCTAAATGCGATTCTCTGATTAGACAGCCTGATGACATTCAGATATGAAAGGGAGGGGTGAAAAAAAAGCAAAGTGAGGCAATTGCTTTAAATGTCACCCATGCTCTCACAGGCCCAATATTTTCTCCATACTCTGGCAGTGATGGCGGGTCAATGCAGATCTTGTCAGGCAGAAATTAAAAGCTTCATTTGTTTTGTTTGATTGATGGGAGATCTCACCCCGTTGTGGACTGAAGCTCTTCGTCCAGCAGATGAAGGTGCGAGGAGGCAGGAGTCCTCTTCCTCTTAGCAGCCATCAGAACGAGACGCTTCGATTAGCTGTTGTTCTTGTAGTCCTGCTGATCCTCAAGGAGCAGCTCTGCTGAGGGAGATTGCCCCTTGCAGCTAAAAGCATAAGGAACTCTCCCCCCACTCCCCCTTTTTTTTTTTAGAGTTCGTGACATTTCTGAGAAAAAAAAAAAACGGCTCACTTTGGGTCCGTTGTGGCATTCAACTTCTGTTTTCAGCATTGATCCGTAAGAGACAAACAGAAACGAGAAACATTATGAGGGAATCTTTCAAGGCGACTGCCATTACGTTAATGTGCCTCTCGCCGCCTCTGGCTTGATTTTCTTTCTGTAATATTTATTTTTAATGCTTCTAGCACCTCTGAATTGTGTTTCGCATACCTGCAGCCTGTCTACCCAGAGTTCTCAGAGGAATCCGTCGAGGCTTGGTGGACGCTGTGTCAGACACATTTAGATTCCTGCCTTTCATTTTTCCTCCCACACAGTTACCCTGCACAGTTGCTGGTGAATGCTGCTGAAACCTGCTTTTTTTTTTTTTTCTTTTTTCTTTTTGTTTTATATTTCTTTCCAAACACACACTGAAACGCAGAGCTCTGAAGACAAATTACTGCAGCACCGCTTTACCACGGATGACAAACATAAAAAATAATAGATAATAAATCTCCCAGAGCTCTGTAAATGCTGTTCACTTTATGGCGGCACGTTGAAATCTATTTAGACGTACACGTTGTAATCTGCATGTAAAAACAGAGGGAATTCACACGTGTAATGATTTATTGCAGCTTTATTTTGATGGAACAGCAACAAAGCAGAGCCAAATAAGGTATGTCAGAAGAGCTGTTTATAGCTGGATTAGTCATAGAAAACAGCCCACTCCCCCCCTGTGACAAACAGTCTATAAAATAGAGGAACATCTCGGCAGACCAGGAGAAAGCCACTCGTCTGCTTTTCCCTGCATGCAGAGCAGGGAGAGAGCCTTTCAGTTTGAACCGAGCTTGTGCTCATGGACCCAAACAAGATTAGAAACTCGTGGGGATTTAAATCCCCAGCCCCAACACATCCCTCCTCACCCACCCCTGAAATAAGCTTGGGTATTGTTACACTCTTCATTTTCATCTTTTTCCACTCAATCCTCAGTGGGACTGTATATTATACGGGCGATGCAAAATCGAATAGCCACTTCTCGCAATGTGGAAATAATAATAAAAAAATAAAAATAAAGATACGTTTTAAAAATGATGTCCCCGGTGCAGGGATGCCGTGGTAAAATAGGACACTTGATTATTAAAAAGAAAAAAAAAAGTCACCTATCTTTTTCTTACTTCTTAATGAGCACAGTAGTTATTATACATCTGTTTTAATATACATAGTGGCAGAGAGTGTGAAAATCCCATGAATCTGTCTTTAAACTTTCAGAAAGCTAACTAATTTCAGCCTCTTTCTTTGAAAAAAAAAAAATCTTCCTCATCTTCCTTTCTTGCTAATTCATAAACTCTGGCCCGTACAGCTTAGTTCAACATTAACGGACCACTTTTATCTTGCATGGCTTTGTCCATTCCTCATATTCTTCCAATGCCATTAGTCACTTTTCTTCTCTGCTATTTTGACCACAGCTGTCTCTATTTCAGGACTCTCGGCTGGAGAGTACATTTACACTTCACTTTATTGTGTGTTGCTCAAATAATACCAGACAGAACCCAAGGAACATGAAGAGGCAACACCGAGAGATTTCTTTATGTTTTTGATGTGCAAAAGAAAAAAAAACAAAACATGCCATTATGTACAGATTTAACCCACCATTTCAATCAGGGATCTGTTTTTAAAGAAAATGATAGAAGTTCCTGGAGAGGACAGTGAGGGGAGCTGAAAGGGTCATTGGAGTGGATGTGTTTTGGAGCTGGAGGGTCCGGGGCTCTGAACGGTTTCAAACTACTCAAACTACTCACGTCGTCTAGAGCAGGGGTGTCAAACTCCAGGCCTCAAGGGTTGCTGTCCTGCAGTTTTTAGATGTGCCACAGGTACAAAACACTGGAATGAAATGGCTTAATTACCTCCTTCTTGTGTAGATCAGTTCTCCAGAGCCTTGCTAATGACCTAATTATTCTATTCAGGTGTGATGCAGCAGAGGCACATCTAAAAGTTGCAGGGCAGTGGCCCTCCAGGACTGGAGTTTGACATGCTCTAGAGCAGTGTTTCCCAATTCCAGTCCTCAAGGCCCCCTGGCCTGCATGTTTTAGGTGTTTCCCTTACACCACACACCTGGATTGAATATGTGGCTGATTAACAGGCTTCTGCAGCATTTGATGGTTATGCAATCATTTGAATCAGCTGCTCTGGAATAGAGGTACATCTAAAATATGCAGAGCAGGGGCCCTGAGGACTGGAATTGGGAAGCACTGCTCTAGAGCTTTTACAAACAGAACTGTCTGACTGTCACACAACTTTCTGCCTCTAGCTGGTAAAATGCTGAACTGTTTTCAGATTCTGCACTTCATATCTTTATTTTCTTTCACATTGTCTCTGTCAAAGACCATTAAAAAAACCCTCTTTTGTTACATTAGCTATCAAGTGAAAAAACAGATAATTTAAATTAGACTTTCTTTGACACATTGTAGATTTACTTTGCATAAAGTAAATATTACAGTGTCAATGTATTGCATACAGATGAATTTAATTTCAAAACTATGTTTTTTCCCCTCCCCCTTTTTGATCAAACAGTTAGAAGTCATTAAAAGCATGAAAGACCATCTGAGAAAAACATGACCCTGTGGTCATTCTGACATTTGACTCCCGTATCCAGTTTGCCGTTATGGGTCCACAATGCCATTAATGCCACAATGCCAAATAGATTTGCTCGGAAATCTATTTATCACGTCATTTGAGGTCCTAGTGGTGCCCAGTGTGTCCCTAAAGTGCCTTGCTTCCATGTTGCAACATTAACTCTTTGCCTCTGCTGCCTTCAGCTATACAGACATTCCAGGGAGAGCTCATCGGTTTGGAGGAAAGCAAGAAAAACACTCACCGCTTCAGTTTGCCATCTTAATTGAGCCGAAAATCTTAAAGATTTTTTTTTCTCCAGCTCTGCTCCAGAATTCGCCTGTAATTAGTGCGAGTCTGTGCAACAAGACTGACGCTACTCTTGGAGTCGTTTCGTCACTTAATATAAATAAAACACAAAGTCTTGCCTGTTCCATTTTTGTCATCTTTAGCAAATGAGTAAACGCAAGTTGGACACACACATGGAGTCGCACACACATCATCCATAAGACTACTGTCAGGAAAGAGGTGAGAATTAATATTTCATGGCTCTCCGCTAGCAGAGAGAGGATCTATTTCTCGACATTCCCTGCTGTTCACTGATTATACCTCAACAAAGCCCAGAGGCCAATGACCATCTTCCTGTCGGACACTCACAGCTCCTGGCCTTCTTGTAAATTGCTTAAAAAAGAAAAAGAAAGGAGGCTTCCCTGCAGGTCAGATTAGTTGGGAAGTGCACATACCTCCCAACTAACATTAAAATCAAACTGGGGAGTATGCATAAAACCTGGTGTTTTTTTCCAGAGACTGCACAGCCATCTGTTCCACAAGTCAGACTGCTTGGCATTTCAATTATTCCTCACAAAATGAATGTATAACATGGAGAGCCATTTGATGAAGGTGGTCATAATAAATCAGATACTCGCTAAATGAAGTGCACAGCTGATTCAGGCACTGAAGCCTTTCCTCCCCCCCCACATACACACACACCGCAGAGATGAGATCCAATCTGCACTGCAGTCTGCGGTCATTTCGTCGACCATCCTTTCTGCTTTCATTATTAGCATTTTATTCATTCAGGGAACATTAAAAATAATGCTAATGGTCTGGCAGTGTTTTTGTTTCTGTGACTTCTTTTCATTAGGATTGCACTTTATGTTAAAGTGTAAACAGTTAAGCTGCTGGGGATGTTTCTGAAAGGTCTGAAATTGACCCAAATGGAGCTGAAAGCACACTACAGTCTGTACACTTTCTTTCCTTTTTTTTTTTCTTCTTTTTTTAAATTGGGTTGAGTTTGTTGTGAGGTTTTCATTACATGACCTTCAATTGTAAAAGAAAGACTATTATTCAAGATAAAGTGCAAGCACATTTGCTATGCAAGAACTTAAAATCCAATACTTCAGGAGTTTGGAGTCCTTATTTTATCTCTGATGAGGGAATTAATTTAGTTGTTTAATGGTCTGGAAACAATTCTTCAGAATGAAACTCTTTGCAGGGCAATCAAACTCAGCTTGAAAAAAATATTGCAATCTTTTTACTTTTAAGTTGCCCAGCAAAAAATGTAACTTTTGTTAGGCTTATTTCAGCAAATTGAAACATAAATAATTTCACATACAGCTGACATCAGATATACATACACTGTAGTGTATCTGATATCGTCTTAGGCTTGAAAAAATGCAAAGTTCTGAATTTTAAGGTGAAACATACACTCTGTACTATTCTTGCATTAAGGGAATATAAAAATAAAATTTGGACATAAACCTTAATTAGAAAATGTTAGTCTGATTTAGTCTCAGGGAGTAATATATATATATTTAAAAAATTTTTTTTTAATTTTTATAGAGAGAGAGTTTTTTTCATTCAGTGTATAAAAACATCTGTCTGCCATTCTTCCTGCATCACATTCCAGCTTTCTAAATATAAACTTTATGCACGAGAACTGACGGTCTTCTCTCAAGAAAACATTCATGAGTGTTTGTCAAGCTACCCTCAATCAAATCAAACATTAATTTGCAGATTTATTCATTGGCTAAGCAGACATATAAAGTGCATCGAATCTTCAATGAAGAAAGCACGAATGGACCAGACTGAAGACGTTACGCATGCTAGACTTGAAATCTGGGGTACATTTTTTTTTTTTTTATTTGTGGCTCAGAGGCTTTTAAATTATGTGGAGTTTGAGGGTTGACATGTGAAGCCCGAGGAGAGCTTGGCTGCATGATATGCTCCATTCTCTAAAATCCCTATTGTGAACCATCCCACAGTCCCAGTTTCTGACAGTATTTAACACGCACATTTCCCTCAAAGCCATAAATTCAGAGCAAGGCTGAACATATTTGACCTGCGCATTGTACATACATAAAGATCAAGAGTGTTTGAGAGCTAAGATGAATTAGCATCATTCGCAGATTTCTCCGAACAGCTTGACATTTTAAGCCAGTTCCAAAAATGCAACAAGAAAGCAAAGCAGCAGAGTGTCTTCAGCTGAGACAAATGTCTAATATTAGGCCTCCTCTGGCCCTTTAAAGACTCTGACAAAATGATTAATGCTCTTCTGCATCACTGTGTTCTCCCTCAAGCTTCTATAGCTCAGATCCTGCAACCACACTTTTACAGACTAATTAAGACTTTAACTTTCTTTACAAATATATTATATATGTTTCCGGATTCAGAAATGTCAGAAGTGAAGTCAATGTGTGGAAAGTGACTAAAGTAAGGCGATTTTTGCAAGAACTCCATTCACTCCTAAAACATCCCTGAATGATGAAATCTAAGAGGGGAGTAAATGCGAGCCACTTTTCAAACTGATTTTATTGTCTACAAAAACGTTCCACTACTTCATCAGAAGCAGCTCGATTCTTTTAGCTACATTTCAGCAACATTTCTGTGCTCATTTTTCATCCAGTGCATTCTGGTCATGGATGTTTTCCTGCTGTGTATTGGTTTCAAGTTTAATACCTTAGCTCAAAGCAATATTTCCTCACATGAAGCAAGTAAAGCAGAATGGAAGTGTGTGTGTGTGTTTTTTCTAACTGACATTCAAGTGAAATGCAAGTGGAGTAATGTCTTAATTTGAGCCAAGCCAGACAGGAGAAGAGACAGAAGGCACATGAACAAGAGGAAAGCAGCTCCTTACAGAGTCAGCCTGCTTCGAAAGGCGGTAATTACAGTATAGACAGAATCCAGACTAGAAGTCTATAACACAGTGAGGCTGCATTTCTTATGGTAATGCGTTTGCTTCTCTCAATAACACAAAACATACGAGTTTGATTGAATTTCGTTTTATGTTCTGTGCCAATTAAAGCCGCTAGCCATCTCAGGGTGCTATTGGACAAGTTCAGCTAAAACATAGGAAAAAAACAAACCCAGTCCAAATCAATCCCATTATGAGCCAACGCAATTCAATACTTCAGATTTGGTAAATTAGGAAATATGAAAGGCCATTTTATGCATTTTGCAGATAAGGAAGTCAATAGAGTGCATAAAATTTTTACTTTGATTGAATTTGCCTCACGCTGTGTCTTAGGCAACTTTGATTGAATTTGCCTCACGCTGTGTCTTAGACAACAGTATCAGAAGAAAAAAACTCCCGTTTTATCAGAAAGAAACCTGCAGCAACCATTAGGATATCCAGTAATTTGCCTCCACTAGCTGGGAAATGACAGGAAGGACAGAAATATGAACACACAAAAGTAAGGCTAGGTTATAAATATGATGCAAAACAAAAAATACAGATAAACCAGTAACCTTCCAACTCTACAGACTGTTGTAAATTGTCATGAAGTGCTTCAAAAGAAAAACAAATAAAACACAATAAAATATGTTCATTGGCATTTTTTGGCTAAAGAAATAGTTTGTAGAAAAGTTAGAAATGGTCATAAAAAGGTATCAGTCAGGAGCTGGCTACAAAAAAAAGCTAAACATTGTGTGTCTGTAATGGCCCAGTTACGACCTCTATCCAAAATTTGAGAAGAAATATAACAAGACTGACATTTCTAAAATTGGACAATCATGTGATGCATTGACAACTGTAAAAACAGCAACAGCTAATTGTGGATAAACTAAACTAAACTAAACTAAACCCACACATCACCAAAAAAACACACTGCCCATAGTGCATATGCTCAAGTGACTGCCCTACAAGACATTTTGTTAATGGAGTGACATGAAGAGTTTTAAATCATAAACAAACCTCTGTCAGAAAACTGAAGATGAAAAGGAATTTCTTCCTGTATCACCTTGAGTTCAATACATCCCTCAAAAGTAATAAAAAATGGCTACTGCACAAGAAAATGAAAGGTGTGAATTTGAATGAGAATCGTGGCAGAAGTAAATCTGAAAGTCTGAGTTCAGCCAAAGAAAGCTGTGGGAATCCCAGACCTGATAGATTTGAAGCACTTTTGCAAGTCAAAGTGGCAAACAGAGAGCAAAGGTCAGGGAGGTCCACAGATAGAAATATTAAAGGGGCAGCTCCAGGCAGCCCCAACCAAATGCTTTTAAAAGAAAGGTTAGGGTCCTGTTTTACAAGTTAAATGGAATAGATATTTGCCTCTTTAGCAGATATTTTATTTTTTTTTATATTTTATTCAAAATCTTGTAGCCAGGCTTGTTAGTATTCTAACAATATTCTGGTGTTTCTGGGACAAAGTAACAAAAAAAAGCCTGTTGTTTAAACATTTATGCTTAATAGAAATCTTCGACGCTTGAGGCAGCACCTTTTGGTAGAAATGAGGGAATGCTTTCAGTAGGCCCTGAGGAGAAGGTGGACTTGCAGGTAATTCATCCTGACTCTGCCTCCCAAGAGCAGCATTTTTCTAGTTACAGTACAGAATGGTGCAGATGGAACGCCGAAGCTGTGAGCAGAACACGACTCTCCATTCAGAACCATACGCCGTACTGTCAGATGTGTTCTCTCTTATTGGAAATCAACATTCTCAAACGAATACGTGGAGTTGTTATTTTTAAGCATTAAAACTCATTTTGCTACCAAATCGTCCCTTTTGAGCTGTCAGGAATCGGGATTAGCAGATTGGAACGAGGAGCAGAAACATCCAGAGGTTTCTGGTTGTTAGTTTCAGTGTGTGACTTCTGTCTATGTCGTATCTGTTTTAGGGTCAGCAATGGCAATAAGTAGGGCATTTCGGATGGCCTGTTTCCCTGCAGCCCCACCCAAGCTTTCTATTTGAATCTGAAGATTATTTTAGGTCAAGTCCAGAGCTGTGCAATGAGTCCAAAGAATCACCAACAGAAAATATTTTAAGGAGGCAAGGATGTGTCTTTGTTTTTATGCAACCTAAAAGATTAGACTTCTAACTCACTTGCTGTCATAAGTAAATCTCCTATTTTTTTTATGGAAAATTCAGATGTTTGAGGAACGTTTCACAGCTAAGCTGAAATTATGTCTGTGCAGGTAAAATGGATTCTTATGCTGTTTTCCTGAAACCCCAATCTGTATCTGACCTAAAAGTGACACGATAGCTCAGTAATTTCAGTTACTTCATTGCAGTAAATCTGCTGAAGCAAAAAAGAGGATAAACCATGTAATCCGGCTTTCGGGAGTAAGAGCATTATTCACAAAAGTGGCACTTTTATCACTGAAGCATTAACTTATCAGAAGATAGGTTTGAATTTCTGTAATTTAATATGCACAATTTGAGAACAATGATGAGAAATTGTTACTCATGAATGTTCTTAAAATTAATTTGGCCTAAATGGAAATGACCCTTTTTTAGACAAGAGAATCTGCCCAACAACCCAGGTACTTTAACAAGCACTGGGGTCAGCTACTTGTTGCCAATCTAAAGAGTTGAAAATGGCAATAGTTGGCAGAATTGACATATGGTGCATATCAAAAATATCCATAAAGCTACACATTTTACCACAATGTATTTCTGTGTATTTTGCAATTGAGTGACAGACCAACATGGAGAGATATATGTTTTCAATTTACTTACTGCAAAAAAACATAAAAAAATGCGACTTACGTTTATATTACTTACTATACCCATAATTAAAACCCAGTGCCACAAATTGCCTCGAGAAGTTACCGAGAGTCCAACAGTATGCAATTTGTTGTCAGTGGATAAAGTTCTAGGAAAGTTTAAAGCAGGTTTAACTCATCCAGTCATCTAATAAACCAGCAAGTTGTGTAAGAAGAGCCCCGTGGTACCTCTGGAGGAGCAACAGATGTACGCAGCTCATGAGGGAGAATCGACTGACTGTAAATTTAGCATTGCATAAACTTCCCCTTTATGGAAGAGGCATTGTTGGGAAAAATGGCCTGTTTGTTGTCTGCCACAAGCATGTGAAGGTATTTGCTCTGGTCAGGTACCAAGATTAAACTCCATGCATCTGTTGAGCACCACAGTCTCACAGTAAAACATGGTGATGGCAGCATCATACTGTGGGTTGCAGGGAATTTGATAGTCAGGCTAATATGAAAACGACGTTTATACAGAAAGAACCACAATGGAAAGCTTATTGTGTTTGTGTCCAGTATCAGTCATTAAGATGACAACAAATATGACAGATGTTTAAGAATTCCCAGTTGTGAAAGAATTACTTGAAAACTGCAGATATGGACTGCTTCGTGTTGGTCCATTCAACCACAAACTTCAATTTTATGTAATTATTTTCTAAAATATAATTACATAAAATACCAAAGAAATACTTTGACGTTTGTGGTTGTAAAGTAACAAAATAAGGGGAAAAAATGTTTCAAGACTATGAGAGCTTTTGCAAGGCATTGATAACACCATACAAATGGCTGTACTCATTAGATTTAGGCACGATGCGGCAAAACCCCTCATACTGTTTGTCCAATTAGTTTATTTTGCGTTAGGAAAATGCGCAGTGAACGGGCATGGGGCATAACGGATGCGCGCAAAGAGGAACAACCACCCATCCACCACAGAGAGAGCGAGGGAAAGGGAGGGAGAGGGCGCGCTGTGATGAAGCCAATGTTTGTCGTCGAACTCCAGCAAATATGAGGATGGGGAGATAATGGTCCATACTGAGAAGGATGACTGAAGCTCAGCAACTATCAGTTTGCGTTTTTTTTATGTCACAATTGGACTTAACACCTGAATGTTGAAAAATCTGGACCGCAAAGAACAAAAGATCGCATCTGGGTTTTGGACAATTCTTCTCACCGTCCTGATTTTTTAATTTTTTTTAATGTTTTGAAGAGTGGGTATTAGAGTCCAGTTTTAGATTCTCGGTTTGGTCATCTCTGTGGAGGGAATACTGGAGACCTCTGCGCTCGAGTTTGCGCACAAGGATGCCGTAGCTCCACACGAATCGTGATAGATGAAGTACTTTTTGAAATTGGCTTGGAGATTTTAGCTCGGCGGAGAGACACACGTACAGCAATAATAGCGCGACACACAGGGAGAGGAGCCAGCGCCAGCGTTCTTTGTGTCTTTGCAATAAGAGGCTGATAAAAAGCAATACATTCTCCAAAATAAACACTGTCATCCGGCTGTGCGCCATGGGCGATGAGGCGTCAAACTTCAGGAGACGCAGCAGGACCGGTGTCTCATCACCAAAACCCCAGACTAGTGAGGATCACGGCCGAAAGGAGATTCTGGGATAAACTGAAACTGTCCACCGCCGAAAACAATGAGATTAATGGCTTTCTGGGTGGCTTGACAGGTTGTCACTGTGACAGTTTTTGATGTTATTCAGAAAACAAGGTTCAGATCTGGGCTGAGCTGGACTTGGTCACTTTGATTTGTTCGCTCAGAGATCAAGCGGCAGAGAGGGACATGAAATGATTCGCTTTTTGCTTCAAACGCGCGATTACAGCCATATAATTTAGTCAATAAGTAAAAAAACCAAAATTGATATTAGTGTATTAGATTTTATTTTTTTGCACAATGATGGAACCACCACCATGTTCGAAGAAGAGCCTTTCGCTGTCGCTCCCGGTTCCTCGGGAGGGACAGGCGACTCTGAAACCTCCACAGCATCTTTGGAGACAACCCCGGACCCCGATTAAAATCAAACACCGGGGATACTCCGACACCGACCGGCACCACCACCGGCACATGGAGCGCTCAGACGCCGTGGACACGAGTGACCGACCGGGACTGAAGAAGTCTCGGATGTCCTGGCCGTCCTCCTTCCACGGGACCACAAACACATCCATCGGAAACTGTGTCGGGAATAAACGGTAGGCGAGGAGGGAGCAGTGCGCATCCCAACCATCTCAATAATAGCCCATGGCAGCCCACAAGGCGTACGCGTAAACGGGGGAAGGAGGGGTGACGGTGGGCTGGGGAGTAGGGCATTTTAATGAGTGCGTAATAACGCGGTGCATGTGAAGGGTTAACCCATATGCCGGGGCTTTCTACCTGGACGCGTGGGCTTTCGGTGCGTTATGCGTCCTTGGGCATATTGTGTCAAATATGTGCCTGAAAAGGGAAAGAAAGAAAGAAAGAAAGAAAAAAAAAGGCAGGCCGCCCACTCGTTACGCAGAATCAGCATCTGTAAATACCAGTAACAGTTTTGCAGTCCACATGATACATGTACCCCGCGGAAGAGTAACACGATGTGCGTCTGCGCGCGCTCCAGGCCTTTACGGTAGCGGGAGGTGGGGGTGGGGCGCAGGGGTTGTCGGAGCCCAAGCACAGCAGCGCATGGCAGAACCTGAATATGGGAAATGCTCTGACCTCTGACCTGCCGATAGGGATGAAATAAGTAAATAAATAAATAAATAAATAAATAAGTAGGGCAGTGATTGTAATGAGATGAGTGGAAATTATGCAGCGCTACCTGGACATGTGTCACCACCACACTGTCAACACAGATGGTTTCAGACAACATCTAATCTGGGCCACATGGCTGCTCTCTGATCAGACATGACAGTGAGATATTCACTGCATCAACCAGAGGGCTCAGGCTGACACTGCGGACAGATACGAAGCCCAAACAGATAGAAGAATTGTACTACATACGCCTACCTGCATACATCCTGGCCAAGCTACTTTTGAATTGAATTATATGAAGCATGTTAAGCAATTAAATTAGATTCAAGTCTTTTCATTAAGTGAATCATGAAGCAATACAACCACTTTGTCCTTACTCAACAATTTGCTGTTTGCCTTGAAGGTAACAGGTTTTTTTTTTCCTTCTTTTCTTAGCTGCTTCTTTTTAGTGCAGTAAAATGCACTAAGTCTGTTCAATATGAGGTAGGTTTGCAGTTAAATGACTCACTTTTATGAGATTATCTGAGGACGGCCAAGGCCTGTGCTGAATTATCAGTTTTAAGTCAGTCTTCTGTGGTTCTTTCAAATACAACTAGAAGTTGACATGAATGATGACGAAAAGGTGGATCAGGCAGTTATGCGTATTTTTCTTTTACTACCGTCATTAATTTAATGACACAGACGGCCAGCCCAGCGGGCCCCAGGGAGTACAGGGAAAGAGTCCAGCTGACTAGAGGAAAGCCGGATATGTGATTCAGACCCCAGGACACGCGCTGAGGCGGTCCAATTTCTAGTGCATTGGGACTTACTCGGCCTGCCCCTCTCTCTATGTGGGCGTTGAGAGAGAAAGAGAGCAAGAGAGAGTTGGAAACAATTTGATTCCAGCTCTTTGTGCTCACCATGCTGGCTCCAACTGTTCATGTTCACGTCGGTGCATCGTAGCGCATGAGGTGTAATGTGCGATTTATGATGTGTTTTGCGATACACACTGGTCAGGAAGGCACAGAGCGGCCACGGTTGCCAGATAAATGTTGCGTGTCCAGAGTAGTGGTGAAATGAGGCTTGCTGAGTGCGTGGGGGTGTGTGTGTGTGCGTGGAGGCATATGTGTGGGATGTGCACAGGTTGATGCCTGACCTGTAGTCCATATGGGTGCCATTAAACCTGACATTATCTCTTCTCATATCAATGGGAGATCAGAAGGATTTCTGTTGTGTTATTACTGTCATTCTTCTGTATTACAGGGACAATGAATTCCTCCTCTATGATTACTTCAGTATGAGGAATGCTTTGAGGAGATGCCTCATTCTGGCTTTGTTTTTATCATCCTTCATGAAATCCATGTTGATGCAGCAGCTCTGTGTTTTGAGCCGTTGGCTATGCTAGGTTAAATCTGGCCTATGGAATACAGATCAGCCTGTATAAACTGAAAAACCCCTGCATACGCTTATTTACATGAGCAGAAATGAACTTAGCAGCAGACCAACAAGGACGACCTGTATGAAATCTCAAAGTCAGCTTCAGAGGTTGAAGCTTCAGAAAACATCAGTCAGTAAAAATAAGTCTGTCATGGCATATCTTTAAATAATTCAGAACAGGTTGACAGACAGCCATTATGGGTATTAATGACACATTCATCTTGAACTTCTAAGGGTTGAATATGTCTTTCTCGACTTGAATGATTGTGTAAATTTTCTGTGATTTTCACGCACACACACAAAATAAATAAATAGCAGTAGCAGATTGCACAAGTTTGAATTCTTTAATCCGCACATCAAAATTATTCATTCTTTGTGAATTATTAATTCAGACAAATATGCGTACCAATATGTGGTTACATTTTAGAAGATTTCACCTCAACCACATGTTCTTTACCCATCAGTAACATCCTTCTATGTTACTGACATTGTATCATGTTAATTTAAATCAATTGGTTTCAACTGATGGGTTGAAACCAGCCCATCACCCTGTCGGGTTGAAATTGACTAGTTCGAGGCCCAAGCCTATCAAACTGGAACCTACTGGAACACCTGTGTCACTCTCCACGGTGAATCAACTTTACAGTCCAACTGGAATGAATGGGAACCAGCCAAAAAAGATGTGCCTGCTCCAAAATCAACATCTTTAAGCTCTTCTGAAACCTCTATGGTCAGAGGGCACAGTGTCGGAAGAATGCTAGAATGAGTCAAGACGAACCTTACAAGCTGTAAAAGCTGTCAAACATGGTGATGGTAGCATCACACAGAGGGTTTGTTTAAAATTCTTCTGTACTGGCAGCACAGTAGGATTTAATGTCAAATCAACTTCTTTCTGACTGAAACCTGGATGTGGCTTGGCATTCCAGAAATGATACCAAACAGACATCAAAACTGATTTTGGAGTAGATAAATATTTCCAACCCCACTGGAAATTTGTGGACTAACCTGAAATACCAGGTTTGTTGGAGGAAAGCTTTCTGCTGAGAGCTCAAAAATTCATCAGGACCACATACTGTACCAGGACCTTGTCCATAGCTTCATGATATTATTAGGGGTACGTCTTTATGTTCAAGTCAGTATGTATAGTTTTTACCAGATTAGAGAACAAAAAACTTAATAACTACAGATGTGTTCCCCATTTTTTTGTTTTGGTCATTTGCGTTTATACTGTTCGTCTTGAAAAAATGGCTAAAACCTAGTTATGCTTTGTAAACTTCTGACCTATGCTGTAGGATTTCAGTGCTTTTATCTGGCCCCAAACATGTTTTCTTTTTTTATATAATGTCTAATCAGCCGAGGAACACTGAGTATTTTCATGTAGCAGAGAGGGTAGGGGGAATGATTGGTCTTTGGTTTCGTCGAGAACTGCCTGACCCAGAGCGCGACCTCGGTGTCTCAGAGAAGCACACTGTTCAATCAAAGGAGGGATGGTCAAGACCTCGCCTTGGAGCTCCAAAGATCAATGACCCTGAGAGCTGCTGGAGGGAAAGCCTCACACAAGGTTCAGCAAGAAACAGATTGAGATGTGCAGCTGTGACAGAATCCCCTCGAAAACAAATTGATCTTAACTCTCATGAATCTGGGGATGAGAGAATCTGGGTGCTGTTCCGCATAACTCTTTGAAGAATCCATCTTTCCAGATGTTTTCACTCGTCTATTTCTGTGCCTATGTTATAGCCTACAAAATGGCAGTCTTAGTGGCAATCAACTTCCCCCGAGAGAATCAGTTTGCCTCCTTCTTACATCCCCGATGCCTTTTGTTCAACAGTCTCATCAGCTCTTTCATAAGGGGAAGCAGATATGAGCGTATCAGTCATCAGGTCCCATCCCCTCTATGAGCTTTGGGAAGTTTTAACACCCAAATGACGTACTGACAAAGACAGAGCAGCAGGTCATCATACAAATCTGGTGCCGTGGGTTTTTGTCTTAACCCTGCTACTGAAAAAAGCAACAACAAAGTGTGTCAATACGAAGAAGAACCCACTGGATTTACATCAGGAGTGACGGAGCTATAAAGTGAAATAGATGTGCCAAAAAGAAGGGAAGTCTTCACAGAGTTGAATCCCAGCAGCGCTGGATTTCTGTTCAGTTATATGTAGCAATTTCAAACCAAAGCTTTTCCCCACCAATCACCTCAGGCTATCTTAACAAGATTTTGTATCCCATAAGCCACAAATCCAGATCAGATTTATAACCCAGAGCTGCTTTTTTTTTTGTTTGTTTGTTTCCTTCTGTTTCTTGCTCGGCTGACCGACCGGCCGCCACAATGATTTCGATCATAATGAGGTACAGCTTCAGCTAATTACCTAACAGCTGTATCTCAAAGTTAATCATACGTTTACATTCCTAGAAATAATAAGAACTCTGAGGGTGTTCCTCCTAGTAAATGTGTTTTAATAGCACTAAGTAATGGACCTCTTATCTCATTTGTGTGCAGAAACCATCTGTTTAAGCTACAGATTGTGGTCCTCTGTGAATATATCATGCTTCCTCTTTACTCTCGGAGCTAATTAGTATCTGGAGGCGGTGCGTGTGCTGGAAACCCACTCGCTACTGGCCGGGCTCAGGCAGATCCCAGGAAAACCTTCCCATGAAATTCCTTTTGAGTTAACACAGGGATGACACCACACAGGTGCGTGTGTGTGTGTGTGCTCCAGGGAAGAGCGTGCAGCCTTCTCCCGAGGTCTCTTTCTTGTGTGTGAAAACCTTCTTATGCGTATAGCCTCTCGCTGACACTCAGGCCACTGGTTTTGCACATTCAGCCGGTTGTGTGAACCCAGCGGAAACATCGACATCCGTGCATTTTAATTACCTTCACACCGAATCGCATTAAAGTAGTGATTGGCCAATTTTTATTTATTTAGTTTTTGCTTTTCACAAGTGGTGACTGGGCAGCGATCCCAGTGGGAGCAGACAAAAGAGAGCTGCAGCATGAGGCACAACCAGTCAACCTGCATTCTGCTGCCATTATCTCTCCCATTTGATGGAGCTTGTCTGCTTTCATTTTATTTCAAACAAGTCCTTAGTCCCTTCCCATTCTGGATTAATGTCCATTAATTCCCCTTCATTGAACTTTCTGTCTTTATTATGCTCCGTTTTCCCCTGTTTCATTCAAGATAGGATAGTGATTTTGATAAGCCTGAAGCTACTCCCCTCCCCCTCCTTTTCTGATATTGTTCAAATCTGGCTTTTGTCCATTCAGACAATAGCCTTTGATTCTTACTTCACTCTAAATGGGAGATATTGAGTCCATCTTTGTTTTTTTCCCTCACAGTTTTTTTTTTTTTCACCATTTGCTCCCCTCGTCTTTGCCCCTAATTCTCATTGGCTCCCCGCTGCCTCTGAGATTGTTTCTGATAGTCTTCTTGTTGCTTACAGCGGCATTTAGCGCACTATCATACATCTATCATTTCATCCCACACTCTCTCTATTGTCCTTTGACATCCTTTGTGGCTTGTAACGACCCCACCACACACATATTTCATCTTTCTGTCTTCATGAGGACTTTGAACATTACCCTAAAGCTAACCATTATCAGTACATGGCTAACCGTAAAGCTAATCATTATCAGTACATGGCAAACCCTAAAACAAACCTTAACTTAATCCACACCTTAGTCCTAAACATCAACCGTAACCCAAAAACCAGCACTATTTTTTATGGCATAAATGTGGATCTTCACAAAATATTATTTTTAAATTTTAAAAATTGTGCTTACAACATTAGAATTGCTAAAACACACATACCATTCCTGAAGTAAAATCTGACAGAAAATGTTTACATTAAAGTGAAGACATGTTTTGATTAAATCAAACATATTTACATATCTCTTGCGCTAAGGATCGTATTGGGAACAAACACCGTCTTTATGTGGCTGGAAATCAGTTCAAACAGACCCAGACATCAAAGAGAATTCTGTTTGATCGAAAAAAAAAGATTTTTTTTTTTCCATTTGCTCTGAAGTGTAAAAACAAACCTCCTATAAACCCAATTTCAAATCACCTTCTCGTTGGATTTATTCTTATGTCAGAAAATAAACCTTTTTAGCTCCAGTAACAGTAATTTATTCTTTCGCCCCATTGGCAAAGTAGAGCTGAGAAGGAAAAGAAAAAAAAACAGCTTTTGAGTGAAATCATATTGCCCTCTTGAAACCAAGATAGAGGTCCTCAATGCTGAAAAATGATTTAAATGTCAAAATGTGCAGTTTCAGAATATGGGAGCTTTTTTTTTTTTTTTTTGGCTCTGAGCAAATATATGGGTGAGTTAAAAACTGCACAGTGACACAGCTGCTGTGTTTCCAGTGGACGAAATTTCTCAGAAACAGCAGTGTTCTGTTTTAGTGGTAGCAAGAAATTCCTTTTTTTTTCTGATGCTGAGACACAGAGTGATTCCACCCCCTTCTGAAATGCACTTTAGGCTGCTGTCTGAGTGAAGATCTGTCTAAATGACTGAAACTGACAATCCCTCTGTCACTTGCGTGTCGCTGAAGCGTGCACACGACGGAGCAGAGAGAACAAATGTAAGGCTGTGTGGCGGCGCGTCGTGTCCGAACCGCTGTGTGACTGGCGAGGGGAAGTGCAGAGCAGCTCATCGGAAAACTCACAACAAATCAGAGCTGGGTGACATGAAGGCGTGCACCCGGAGACCACGCTTCGTGCCGAGAGACTCGCTTTAAGACGGCTGAAGCCAACGTCTCATCCGAGGTATCAGGCAGATCTCCCGCCTGTGGACACTTTTCTTGCCCAATTTTTCTGGCACGCTCAGCCTCACTGGACAGCTTTAAAAGGGAGTCTTTCCTGTTTGGAGTAACCGGACAGATGGTTTTACTGTGTTCATCGTGGCCTTCTCCAACGTTTCTGACAAAAAAAAAAAAAAGCTTTGATCAGATTGTCCTTTTTGTATTGTTCACGCTCAATATTTTTTTTTCTCAGTGCATCATTAACACCGCTGACAGATTGAGAGTGTGACCCAGGCAGGGTTAGAGGACAAAAAAAAAAAGTTTGTTTTACCCACTGCTGGTGTTGTACAACTCGCAGAAAGTGCTTTCAGTTGAGCTTACATGCTGATAATTCAAACAGTTTCAGCATGAGAGCTCCCTAAATGTGCCAATGAATATTTCATAGTGTGCTAATTTAGAAAATAGACAAAACAAATCAGGCGGTGAATGCTGATTGCTCTCTAAATCTCTTGAAGGAAAGAAGACTGTTTTGAAATTCACAGTAAGAAGCAGAAGCTAAATGCTGTGGCATGCAGAACAGAGAAGTCAGGCTTGTATAGATGCTTTGTGTCTATATTTTTATACCATTCATGTGGTGTAAGCAATAAAAAGTACATATGATATGTACTTTTTTATAACACTTTTTTTCACTTAAAAGTGTTATATATTTTTCAAAACCTGCTCATAGAAGCCATTAAAATCAGGTTAAATTGTAAAAGTACAACTACTTTAACTTTTTTTCCTTCATGAAGAATTGTGTTTTAAGGGAAAAGCAGAAGATGTTGAGTCTTTGATTAATTTTCCATGTAGATGGACACGTAGATAGACATAGTTTCTGAAAAAACCTTCTTAGTTAGAATTATTACATTTTCAAAACATAAAAATAAACAAAACAAAAAAACCTCTTCCAGTAGTGCCATGGAATTTTTCTACAATCATCCTCCAATCAACTTCTATGTCCCTGCTGGGGAAAAGTATCATCAGAGCATGATACTGCCACCACCATGTTTCACAGTGAGGTGAGGTTTGTTCCAGGTGAAGTGCAGTGTTCACCCAGAAGAACACTGGATGGATTGAAAAGTGCTCTCTGAAACGTTGTGTTCATTTTTCTTCATGATGCTGTTTGTTCACATCATGAAGGACAAAAAGGGCAACCTGATCAACTCTTTTTAATGTAAATCACATAAAATCATAATCAATTACATTCCCATCTGTGGTTGTATTGTGTCAAAACTTAGTGGGCTATGCGTATGTTTTGCAGTGTGCTGCACAGACCTACACACGTAGTTAAGGTCTGTGGGAGCTGTATGTGTGTTTGGCTGGAAAGTCGTGCATACCTCTGTTTCCTGTGTTTTTAAAAGAGCCGCTGTTCCATGTCCTGACCTCTGCTAAGTCAAGTGTGAGCTATGCAACCTGCCAAAACATTTCTTGTAGGTCATGTTCATGTTCACACATTAAGGGGAAATGTGCAGACTGTTGGAGGGCAGAAAGAGGAGAAAAACATGCCTCAAAGGTCCAGGGTGGTATTTTTGTGTCACGCTTCTCTCCAGTCTGACTTTTTGAAGAGGCTTCTTCTCCTTTAGTTTGAGGTAAAACGCTGTCCTTTGATCATTTCCTTCATTAAACAGTTTACCATGTCTGGATGGGATTTCTGTCAGATGCTTCAGCCGAATGGGAGATGTGTGTTACCTCCAACAAAGCCGGAGTAATTAGGACAAATGAGGCCTTGGGTTTCTCTTTGTGTGTTTATTTGTGATTCAAGGGCTTATTGTATGATTACTTGTGTGGATTGGGGGTTTTGTTGCGTGAGGCTTCCTTAACGGAGATCAGAACAAACTCCTCTCTGTGCATTTTTCCTCTCCAGAGCTTCTTATTTTTTGTTTTTGGCTTGTTTTCTCAGAAAATCCCGAAAGCTTTCTGATGCAATTCACAGCAGAGATGGTACCCAGCCAAAATTTGCAACGTCCCAAAACCGAGCTCCTGTTTCCGGCAACAAACTCCAAACGCAAAGATAGGTATCCAGCGGAATCCAAACTAGTTATTTCTTGGAGGAAGAGGACACCCCTGCTCAGATAATGTCAATATTATCAGCTTTAACTGGCAGACTTTCTCAAACAGGTGGGATGAGAGAAACCAAATCCATAGAGAGGCTTTTAGGATAAAGAGAGTGGAGATAAGGTAAGTGTGGGAAAAAAAATGAGGCAGGAGCACACGTGTGTTTCAAGGACAGAAAATGAAGATGCCTCTCTTCACAGATGACTGACAATTGTGTGTTTTGTCAGATAAAATTTCATGCAATATCTGTCTGCAATTGGTCACGCTCATTGCCACTCATGGCCACAGTTGCACAAACCGGCGTTGCTGTGTACGTCAACGCCGGCCTTCCTCTCTCCCAGGGTGCTATAAATAGGAGGAGAGAAGCCCGGGGCTCTCAATGTAATGAGATTAAACCAAACCAGCCTCAGCTTGTACTGTTTTATTGAGCTTGATTTCGGTTTCTATTCCATATTCCAGTATGTATATTGAAGATATTGATTGTGGCTGCTGCCTCTGCAAGCTAAACTGAGTCCATGAAGGAACGTTTTGCTCAGGCATCAGTATGTTGTGTTGGTTTGGGAGGATGTGCATATGGGAAGGCAGATAAAGGCACAACTGAGAGATTAATGATAATGGGCAAGACTCGTCTTGCACCCTGTAGGGCATGGCACATAAAGAGGCGCTCATCATCATGGTAAAGTGTTTGTCACCATGCAGGAGCGTCATAAAGCGTCAACCTCTGACTTGAAATGAAATCTCCTCTTTGCTTCTTGACTTTTTACAGCCGTTTTTCCTCTCTCTCTCTTTCTATCTGCCAGTGGAAAAACAAAAGCCAACCGCAGTACGAAAGACTCGCGCGCAGCTTTCGTATAAAGGCAGACGGCGAGTCGCTTTGGCACAATTAATTGTGGATGCCTGTGCGTGAGCATGTGTTTGGGTGAATGCTTCCTTTTGTGAGACGAAAAAGTGTCTGGGGACATGCAGAGTGGGAGACGTGCATTCTGTTTAGACATACTGCCGACTCTCGCAGCCCATATTCCGAAAATCTGACATTTTCAGTTGGTCTGCTCGACTCCGACTGCTATTTCTATCACAAGCAGGGTTCATTACCCAGTCTCAGCGTCTTCCTCCATCATACCGCTATCAGTTATGGAGAACATGGCTCCCCATTTTTAGTCAATTCTCTGCTGATAAATATACTACAAGTCACTAATCTACCACTTCTGTTCCCATTAGCAGCAAAAAGTGCACTATCATAACAGCGTGGACAGATGAAAAAGGGGATGAGAAAGACAGCAGCGCAATCTATCTTTGAATTTAAAGCCACCATGAAGATGACAGGAAAATATTCATCACTTACAGCTTTTTTATGGCTTTCGGTGTTTTATTCAGTCTGAATTCGGCAACTGGTCAATAAGAGAATGAATAGTGGACCTGAACTCTGTTTAGGTGTCTATGAGACAAAATATAAGCAAAGAAATAGCAAAAGTTTTGTTTGTCACATAAAGTGAAAAAGGAAAAACAAAGCAACCGAATGAGGGCAATCAAAGTTCTTGTGCTTTAAAAAGAGAGCGAATCCAAACGAGGCACAAGAGGGCAGGGAGCAGCATGGCATTAAAATGACAGATTGACTCATCAGACAAGCTCTGCTTTAAGGCAATGGCCCCGAGGCAGTTTTACCATAAATGAATCTCTACTGACAAGCCTGCCTTTTTCCCACTAATGCAATCTCATTGCTATCCAGGATAATCATGCTCATTTCCTTATTGTTCTGTAACTAAAGTGACTGTCCCAAGTAGTGCCTATTATTATTTTTTTATTAGCATTATAAGAGCAGTCAAATGCAGTTCATTTTGTCTAATTGCTTAATCTTTTCCGGGTACACTTTGTGAATAAATTAATGCAAAACAAAATAACAAGACAAATAATTCAGCTTAAATTAAAAATAAGTTGTTGGGTTTTTTTTTGCTATAAAGTATGCTGTACTGATTTGGGTATTTTTCTAAGTGTTGATAATATAGATGCGGACAGATTTATTGGGATTGCTGGAAAACACGTTTTGAAAAACTACTCTTCCATTTCAGCAGCAACGTCTTACGCTGAAATATAGATATATTTATTTATTTTAAAGATGAATCTTTAAAATAAATGTAGATGAAGCGCTTTTAGCATTCGTACCCCGCTTTATACTTTTAAGTTGATTACATTTAAAGTAATTTCTAATTAGTAATTCATGACTTTTTGTTTCCCTGGGGTATAAATATGAAGTCAAGTTTTTCTTTTGTCTCTAGAAACATGGTAAGTGTGGTTAAAAAAAACTATGGCAACAGCTCACAGTTAAAGAACTGCAACAAAGACTGGCATCTTGACATCACCACGTTTCCAGAACAACCATTAGACAACATGCCAAACATTTGTTTGGGGTTGATGATAAGCTGTTTCTGTCCTACATTCATAATGTAAACAAAAGTTTCCTATACTCGTATGGTGCTTTAATTGCGACTGTGCTTTGGTCAGGTGAGACTAAGACTGAGCTCTCCACGTTGCTCTGGACACTCACTGTTAAGTGTGGTGCAAGATGTGTAATCCTGTGGGCCAGGGCCGTGCAGAGACCTTTGGAGGGGCAGGGGCTCAAAGTTAAAAAAGGGCACATTGAACAAGATCTTAAAACACCGTACAACAACATAGCAACAACCCATATTAGTCAATAATTTAATTGGATCATAGTATATCATTGCCATCACGCGGGGAATTCAAATCAAATGTATATTTTCCCCAACAGGTATAATGTTGCTGTTTCTGCTGCTGACAGTCCTGGAGGGCTGAGCTGATCTGAGACTGTAGGGGTTAAATAGACCAGAGGAGAGAAGGTCGCTGGTTATGAAGTTATGAAATAAGCAAAATTGCTGGTATTTTACTAAATAAGCCCTAATAATATCTGATGGTTTAACCTCTATAACAACTTGGCTGCAGACTGCTTTATAGATCAAAAAAGCTCAAAGGAGTTAACTCTACATATTTTTTTGATGTTAGCTCCTCTGAGATCTAGAATTTAAGACTGGGATATCAAGGCAAAGAAAACTCAGTCGCTGCTGGTAGGGGCTCTCATGACATTCAGGGGCCCCTAGAAATGGTTTAATTGTAACACAGACCATACAGCTAAACCTGTAGCATTCATTTATAGAGAATGACAGCGTTATTAAATTTTGTGTAATGCATTCAACTGAGACAAGAAAAAGTACATTTAGGATTTAATTAGGAAGTTTACTTTGTAAAAGTTTAAAGAATCATCTTGATAATTTGATTGTTGTGTTACCATGGCTACAATATGGTGTAATATTTGTGTTTGGGTTTGTTCACAAATACATCACAGCAAACAACCAATAATCAGTGATTGATTTTAAACTCGGCCAATAAACCTGGTCTCCCTCCCACAGACTTCACCTTATCTATATTTAAACATGTTAGTGATGCTGAGGTTCTTAGTAGGAAGGGTTTCGGGGGCAAAGATATGGGGCCTTCTGTCTAAGGCCCCATATTACTTTGGGCCGGCTCTGCATGAACAGCCGCTGCGATGCGCATCTCTGGAATCTACCTGGAATCCCCCGGTGGCTCCTATGTCAGTCCACCGATGCTTTGGGGACATTTTGATTCATTTAATTGTGGCATGTTTGGCTTTATGCTGCGGTTCTAATTATTGCTACAGTATTTTCACTGATGTTTATTTTGTGAACTCCAAGTGCTATGGGCCGAATCTTTGTTTAACACTTGAGGTTCTGCAATAACTTCTACAGTATTTCAGCCGCTCACCTCCAGCCCAGATCCCGTCAGCAGCGTCTTTTTAGACATAAAATCAGCTCTTCAGTCCAGAGACATATATCCTGTTGAAAACCTGTTTACCGATTTGTGAGCTGAAGAAAAGAGAAAAGGCACAAGCTTGTGGTGGGGCTAATTGTATGACAGCAGGAGTAGCACTCGCAATGAAACATGAACTGAAACTGGACACAAAAAAAGTGTTTATATCAGTATGTGTTTAAGTAATTTTAAAATACCAATCAAAACTCTTACTTTCTATTTTGATCAGATTGACATATCATATTTCCAGTATGTGACTCTTTAAAGCTTTTGCTAAATTTGACCTTGAGAGGATCTCTGTCAGAGTTCAGCTCTAAGGGTCTGGCAGACAAACAGACTTCAACATAGAGATTAAATCTTTCCCCATAGCTCTTATGTTTTTACCACTTTCTTTTTTCAGGCTGCAACAGAAGCCTTCTTTATATTGAATCCCCTTCCTCCACTGAGCTCCATCAAAATCTAATCTCAGTTTTAAATTGATCTCCTCACCAGAAGACAGGAGTAGAAACTTTAAGGCTATTACAATTTGCTTTATAATATTTTACCACCATTGGCAACATAATCTGTCTTTAATAAAAAATCTGAGTAATTGACTGAAATCCGCCTCATCATCTATGTAACTGAATTGACTTTAATCCCCCAAACACAATTTATGCATAGTGCTCTATCTCAAGTACAACAAACTCGCTCTAAACACTCATTTTGGATATCACAACGCACATTAATGAGAAAATAATGCATGCGTAGATGTAAACATGTTTGATCCTGCTGCAGATTTGCAAATTAAAATGTGCACTAAAGCAGAAATGTGCACATGCCAGCTCCCTCAGAACTCTAGCAAGTCATCTGTAAATTTGAGAAGATAAAATCTGTTTCATTTGCCGTTCTCATTTCCGAAATTATAACCAGAGGAACAAACTCACTCAATGAAGGTATCATGGAACTGAGGCAGTCGACTTTATAAGTCCAGGACAACCTCACCTGCGGAGTCAAAACAGAAAGCATTCAAAATTACCACTGAGGTGACAACAGTTAAATGAGCATCAATACCAAGACAAAGATTATCCTCTGCTGTGCTATGTCTGATGGGCAAAGCCTTTATTGGATCATCCACATTCTGCTGAGAGGATCAGGAGATAAACACAGATGTACAGTTGGAGTATGGCCTTTCTTGGCTGTTATGTTCAACAGACTTTGAAAACCTAAAATGGCACTTATTTTCTGCCAGAGAATCAGAATGATCTATTAATACTTGTTCATTTTGTAGAGTTGCAAAAGAAAAGTTCTCCTGGTCTTGATCAGATTTCCAGTAAAAATAAATCCTGAATCTTGCTTATGGCTGTAAAAGTCTTTTTTTTTTTTTTTACCACTTGCTAAGGGACATTTACAAATATTAGCTGTGACATATGTGTGTAAACATTTAACACTGTAGATGTATTTTTTTATTCTGTTGATGTGAGGTTGTAACCTCTAACCATCTCTGTCAATGATTCCATTGACAGAGGATATACCGGTAAATGTTCTTCCTTTTAAAATAACAAGAAAAACTGTAAGCATGTTTTATGCATAATTTAAGCATTTGGCCCAAAGAGAAAGAACTCTTCCTCAGTGAAATTCCACATATATAACTCTGATATTATCAATATAAACTTCAGTTATAGCTTGGGAATTTTGCTGAAGTCAGAATGTGTTCAGATTCTCCAAGAATTTCAACATGTGTCTAGTTGCTTTGTTACCACAAAGGAGGCTTCATTTTTTTCACGTGTCCACCAGTGGTGAAGTTAGTTGGTTATATATTTTTTTTCACAGCCATCATAACATTTTTCCAGTCTGAATTTTATTAGCACTAAATGTGAGCTTCGTCTCAAGTAATGTGGTGACCATAAAAAACATGATGCACTGTGACATTCATGTTTAATTCAAGGCACTGGTGCGCGTCGTAACAGAGCTGCTAGCATGTCTTTAGATTCTTAATGCTGTTATTTAAAAATGGATATAATGACTCTGACAGCTGTCACATGACAATTAAATTATCATCCGAATCTGTGGATCCCCTCAGGCCTAACGGGTGGACTATGGAGTTCAACCAAAAACTTTTTTTCCCCTCTTGTTTTTTCCTAAAGCTGTTAGATTTTAGGCTTCCTTCACATCGTTTATCTGCCAAAAGACACGGCCTGCTGGTGGACACAGTGGAGTCACATAATTCCTCTTAAGAGCCATGTAATTCCCTGAGGGGTTAGCTCAGAACATAACAGGCCTGAAAACAGATCAAATAGTGGACAGGCAAGTGGCTAACATGCTGGCAAGTCAACTTTAAAGTGTAAAACTGTCAGTGTTGTCCTCTCAGCTCGTCTCTGTCAGAGGCACCCTAAAAGTGTCCTAAAAAGAGGGAGGTGTGACTTTATATTTGGTGCTTAAAAAAAGAAAAGAAGAAGCTCACAGCACGACGTTGAACACCTAAAATAAGGAACAATTTGCAAAACAGATAAGCAGGGAGAAATAGCTCAGTCTTGTGTTCAGGCACATCAACGCGTTACGGTACGATTCAGAGCGTGAAGCTAAATGGTCCATTTCACATGTGTTCAAATCGACCTTGAACGCTTTCACGCTCGGCTGCACCACGCCCTGCATTTATTTTTGCATCACATTATATCCGTAATTATCTATCATTCGGGGGTAATATTCAGCAAATCGCCTTTGTTCTGGAGAAATGACTATAATGAATGGGATGCCAGGGCTGCTTATTAGGCTGCAGTTCATATTTAGATTGAATTCAATATGACAGAACGTGAAATTGTAGAAATGATATGGAAATTTTTGTCTCATGAAATTCAAAACAGAGCTTACCCTCCCAAACCATCCCCCCAAAAATAAAAAAAAAGGACTCTGTTTTCACATTTTACAGTATTAGTTTTTCCAGGTCATCAGACAAAATATTTGTCTCAGACATGGGTAAACTAACAGGTATCCAAAGTAACCTGTGTATGAATATAACTGCACAAGCCTCATCCAAGTCTGATTAGATTTGTAGAATTAAAAATCACTTAAATGGATCTAAAAGAAACAACAAATCATGCCCAGGTCTAAAGAAATCAGAAACAAAAGAAAAATAGATCAAAAGTCCAGCAAGTGAGAATCATTATCCACAAATCAAGAAAATTTGGAAAATTGGTACCAGAACAAAGATGCCAACCTACCTACAGGTCTCATCTAGGAAATCATATGGAAACCAATGCAACATATAAAGCTCTGTAGACTGACGAGTCAAGAGTAGAACTTCTTGGATGGTACGTGTCCAGTTACATTATTTCAGTCAAACCGATAATGTCGATGGTTTGAAACTGGAGGACCTGCTGTAACTGGTAGAACCAGGAATTCAGATCTCTTCCAGAAAACCCGGAACGTCGCCTTAAGCTCATCTGCACTTGCATCATGCAGCAGGAGAGTGATCGAGAGCGATTTTTCATGGTCCGGATTTAAATCCTACCGAGATGCTGTGGGATGACCTTAAAAGCATAGCAGCATAGAGCTTAGCAGCTCTCAAATGGGGCTGAATCAAAGCAAATCACACACAGAAGAGAGGGGCGACATTCCTTCACGTAAATATGAAAGACTCATTGTCAGCTAAGGCAAAGAATTTTAGGTTTTAACTTTCTCTCTCGCATTGGTGCAGATTGGATTAAAGAGGCTTTTTTCCTCTAAAAAAAACAATCAAGTTAATATCTGAAAATTGCTTTTTGTATTTGAATATTGTTTTCTAATTATCTGAAACATGATCAAGAAATCCATAAGAGGGAAAGTACATTTTCATAGATAGATAGATAGATAGCAGACTAAGTGAAAACAGGATTACATTCACAGTCTGATGGTGGAGAGGAAGGAACAGTGCCACAGTGACATAAAGGTAGCTCCCGATGACTCACACCTCTCTCTTTCTGTTCCTTTTCTTCCTCTCTCTCCCATCTGGAATAAAATAAAAGGACCAGCAGCTCCAGCCTGCAGAGAGTCAGTTACGGGTGATGTGCTAAAAATACTGCCCCTCGTGTGGGCTTGTTGGGGAGGACGGGCTGGTGGGGCAAATGCACGGGGAGCCAGGTTTATGGATTTTGGCTGAGATGCCCGTGCTTTCCCCACTCCCTGCACTTCCCTACTGCTCGTGTCTATCCTCATCGCCTCAACATCACAGTGTTGCACTAATTGGAGTTTGTCAGCGCACCCCTTGACTTTTTTAAGAAATCTGGTCACTTCAATTAAAATCTAGTTCGTTGCACCTCCTTTAATCTTTCTGATCCATGTTGCTTCCTTCCATAAAACCTCCTGCTGCTTGCATTTCCTCGCAGAGAAACTCCATTAAGCATCAAAAGTGAATCAATATGATAAGATTGCTCTCGCTGTTATAGCATGGTTAGTCTCCCCCTCGAAGAGTTTTTGTCTCTTCGCTCCTAATTTATCTGGAAGTGAGTAGCAGGAAACCAAACAGAGCACCTATTGATTACATCTCTCCATCTGTCACTTCTGCGGATGGTTCAGTTGATCCATCTGTTTAGCTCAGCTTCCGTCTCAAGTGGAGGAGAAATAAAGTGCAGCGCGTGTAACTAAAACCAACCAGCAAGGTGGAAAAATGCCCATTATACAACTTGCTCTACCGTTACTCTTACCCTGCTATTTTGAAACTGGAACACTGGTCAAAAAACCCCCCCAAAAAAACACTGGGGTTCGGGAGTCACGACTCTAAAATACTTACATTTCACACTCAACAACCTCTGGGATCGCAGGGTGGGGGGTGGGGGGGCTACATTTACATATAGAAGGCTACAGATCTCAATGGAGTAATAAAAAAATTTGAAGAGTGACTTGGGAATAGGAAAAAAAGTGTTTCTGCTGCTGCTGCTGCTTGTACTTTACTGAGCTGTAATGAATCATTTTTTGAGAGAAACCAGTGAGAAAAGAGAGAGAAGGAGAAAAACACAAATAGAGGAGAGACCCATATATAAAAAGAGAGAGACAGAGAAAGGAAATAACCATTCTGCCAATCTAGCCGACCCTGTTGCCCCCCACTGTATAATATATGCAGCAGACAACAGCAAAATAGCTGGCAGGGAGTACAGGCGGTGAATTTTTAAAGAGGTAGATTCCAGCTTTGAGGGTTTTTAGAGAGACCTCAGAATGCTCAGTGTTCCTTGAAAAGAAAAAAGGAGGCCCCCCCAATTTTAGGAGGTTACATTGAAACAATCTTTGATGCTCAGACTGAGGAGGAAATTGTTTGATTTCTAAACAGTTAAACTATGCTGGCACCTGAAGCGACTCCTCTGACCTCAGCCTAATTGAACATGTGTTTTATTTCACAATGACAGCCTGGAGGCAAAGAGGCCATGCGATGAGTGATGAGCGAGGATGACTGCTTTTCAAGCTCAGCATAGCGAGGATTTATGACCAAAATATTGCATATGATGGCTGCTTTGACGTCTTAAAATACTTCCTACACTTGCTGTGAGTTTACATACACTCATTATGAGCATGAATTAAGCCTAAAATTATCATGGATTATAATTACACACACAGACTTAAATATATACATTGCATAATATTTGGTACACATCACTTGGTCAGTTGCACATCTCATTAGCATTTTCCTCAACAAACTTTAGCTGGATATTTGACCACTCATTTTGGCAGAGTTTATTTAAATTGGTTAGTTTTCTGTGCAGAGTTGATTTTTAAGTTTAATAACCGAATTCCCAATGTGGTCAAGTGTTAGGGCTTTAGTGGGGCCCTCTTAAAATACATAATTGGACATCACAGTGTTTGGAAATCATTAAGGCTCACCCTTCTATAACTGGAAGATGCTAAAACACCAGCAGTCCCAGTGGCCGTCTCTTCTACCCGTACCACTGGGAACTAAGCTCCGGAGGTGGTTAAAATATTCCGGTGAGAAATGTGACACTCTCTCAAGAAGCCCAATCAGTTTTCACTTCCTGTTATGTAAACAGATGCGACTTAATAAGTTCGTATGTGTTGTGTAAGCAGTCATCAATCCTGCAGCACAAATTATTTTTATGCTCGTTATGTAAGAACTGAAATTTAATCTCGAATGTGCCCTACTGGTGTATGTCAGTTTTCAATCAAGTATTGCCAATGTGATACTTTATATCACATTGGCAATACACACACACACACCCACCCCCACACACACCCCCACACACTCCCCCACACAC